>BQNB010000668.1:0-92500 GCA_026074375.1 Tanacetum coccineum | reverse complement strand
AAAAACAAAAAAATAAAAAAAAAAAAAAAAAACCAAAAAAAAAAAAAAAACAAAACTAAAAAAAAAAAAAAACAACCCTAACCAAAAAACAACGACAAAAAATAAAAAACAATAAAAAAAAAAATAAAAAACAAAAAAAAAAAAAACAAACAAAAGATAAGAAAAAAAAATAAAAAACAAAAAATACAAACAAAAACACAAAAAAAAAACCAAATAAAAAAAAAAAAAAAAAAAAAAAAAAACAAAAAACAAAAAAATAAAAAATAAAAACCACATACCAAAAAAAAAAAAAAAAAAAGCAATAAAAAAAAAATATAAAAAAAAAGAAATAAAAAAAATAAAAAAAAACAAGAAAAAAAAACAAAAACAAACAAAAAAAAAAAAAAAAAATAACCTTAAAAAAAAACAACATCAAAAGAAAATATAATAATAAAACAAAAAAAAAATACAAATAATTTACAAAAAAAACAAAAAAAAAAAAATACAAAAATCCAAAAAAAAAAAAAAAACAAAAAAAAAAAAAAAAAACTAAAAAAAAAAAAAAAAAAAAAAACAAACGAAACAAAAAAAACAAACACCGTTAAAAAAATAAAAAATAAAAAAAAATAAACAAAAACAAACAAAAAAACAAAAAAAAAAAAATAAAAAACAAACAAAAAAAAAAAAAAAAAAAAAAAAAAAAAAAAAAAAAAAAAAACAAACAAAAAACAAAAAAAAAAAAACACAAAAAAAAACAAAAAAAAATTAAAAAAAAAAAATACAAACATATAAAAAACAAACGAAAAAAAAAAAAAAAAAAAATAATAAAAACAAAAAAAAAAACAAACAAACAAAATAACAAAAAAAAGGATAACAAAAAAAAAAACAACAAAAAAAAAAAATAAAAAAAAAAAATAAACAAAAAAAAAAAAAAAATAAAAATTAAAAAAAAAAAAAAAAAAATAAAATAAATTAAAAAAAAAAAAAATTACAAAAGAAGAAATAAAACAAAAAAAACAAACAACAACCAAAAAAAAAAAAAATAAATTAAAAAAAAAAAAAAAAAAAAAAATAAAGATAAACAAAAAAAAAAAATAAAAAACATAACATAAAAAAAAAAAAAAAAATAAAAAAAAAAACATAATAAAAAATAAAAAAATTTAAAAAAAACACCACAAAAAACAAAAAAAAAAAAAAACTAAACAAAAAAAAAAAAAAAAAAAATAAAAAAAAAAAAAAAAAAAAAAAAATACCCAAAACAAAAAAACAATACTTTATTAATAACAAAAAAACAAAAATAAAAAAAAAAAAACCAAAAAAAACAAAAAATTAAAAAAACAAAAAAAAAAAAAACTAAAACAAAAAAAAACAAACAACACTAAAAAAAAAAAAAAAAAAAAAAAAAACAAAATACAAAAAAAAAAATAAAACAAAAAAACATAAAGAAAAAAACACAAACCAAAAAAAAAACACGAAAAAAAAATAAAAACAAAGAAAAAAAAAAAAAAACGAAAAAAAAAACAAAAAAATTAAACAATGAAAAAAAAAAAACAAAAAAAAAAAACAAATAAAAAAAAAAAAAAAAAAAAAACAAACAGGTTTGTGTTTTAGAAAAAATGGTGTTTTGATTGTTTGACCAATCATTGCCAATGCTTTTGGTTTTGTAGATTGTTTAGTCTTTTTTTGTATTTTTTTATTATCTATTTGTTTTGTTCCACATAGCTTCTAACTGTTTTCGGGTTTCATTGGTCTACTGTTTTTTAGAACTACTTCTGTTGTGCATTTTGTTGTTTCAAAAATGTTTGCCTTTTAAGTTGTTATTTGCTGTGTTGGTCATTGGCGATTGCGTCTGTTTATTTGAATATGAGAGAAAACCAGCCAAGCGAATTTACGAATGGTGGTTTCAATGAATTTCAAAAACAAACCGGGAATATTTTGAACCATGTTGAAACTTTTGCTACATTTGATGCTCTTGATAATGTATCGAGTGGTTATGGCCATGGGTACGATGTTCCATCTATTGGTACTCCTTTGGCATGTTGTTCTAGTCGGATCACTGGGTTATATCTTGATGATTTCCGAAAGTGTTCTGAGTTTTGTGGTGTGAAATTGCAACTAGAGTGCACTATAACTTTTAGAGGTATTTTTTTTATTAAGATCTTTGATTTTTAGTTTTTATTCGCTTGGTTGTTTACGGTTGTCTTTGTTTGTTTGTTTTCCAGTGATTAACCGTGCTCAGGACGCTCAGTTATATTTGGACGTGTATCAGAAGTATTCTCGTGTTTCTGGGAAGGTTCTGTGTGTGCAGTAGGACACCTGTTTAAGAGGTAATTCTTTTTGATTTTTTTCTTTGTTCGGCCGTTCGTTGAAATTCAACGTTAGCTTAACACTGTGTTTTGGCATTTGCATCTTTCAGGTTCATCGTTTTTTATTGGTGGCGTAGGAGACGGTTTGGACAAGCGCAGATTGCAGCCAAGTGGTCATTCTGATGTATTTGAAGCCTACTTAGCCCTATGTTCAAGTGGTGCGGGTTCACGATGTTCAAGAAGTCTATCTCAGATTACGACTATTTTTAACTCTAACTTGGTTCATACAGACTGTAAGTAATAGATTTGTTACCTGTTCCATGGTTTTATATGAGTTATCTCTCTTTTTGGGTTGGCTGAGTTAACAAGTTACCATGTGTTTTTTTCGCAGTTAGTTCCGTATGTGGCCCTTTTGTGTCTGTACCTGGTAGAAGTTTCCATGCAAATCCTAATGCCATCAGAATAAATGGTCAGTCAGACAGTGGTTCTTGATTCTATCTTTTTGTATCAGTGTTTTTTTGGATGATTGTTTTAATTTTTTTTACCAGTTTCTATTTTTTAGCTGACTCTTAAAATAGTTATCATGTTTCACGAGATGGTGGAAATACACGTGAAAATTGTCAACTTAGCTCTACAACAGGTAAATGAATTATCAATTATTGATTACATGCTTTTACGCATGTTTCTTTTTTTTAGTTCTTCTGACTTATTTTTTTACTGTCTTTTTTTGTTTTTTTTAAATAGGTGTGAGTAATAATGGCTCTTCTACTTCACGCTAGAGTATAAATGTGCAAGTACGTCGTCGTTTGATTTCAGCAGCTGGCGTACCAAGTACTTCCAGGAGAACCAGACGTCGTGTTGTGACAAGTGCTAACACAGTTGATCCCACCTCTGTTGTGAGTGTAGGTAAACCTTTTATTTATATGTTATAATGTTTGTATGTTATAGAGATAAACACTTATTATGAATGTTATATGTCTTAAATTTATTTTGAAATGTACGATTACATGGTTTTCATAAGGACCTCATATACGTATACTGATTTTGGAGCGTTGTGATGGAACTAAGGAATTAAATACGATTCTACAAGTCCCGTTTTCATCATTTTTATATGTACACTAACTATCCATAATATTTTGGATGTTTCTTTTTCTTTTCTTAACTACCTGTTTGACTTCCTTTATTTTATCAATACTAGGATCATAGAATGAGAATCGACCCCCATAGAATAATTCTATTGATGTTTGACGGATAAATTCATCGTCCCCGATTATTCACTAGTCCCAAGCTAAGCGTAAAAACGAAATCACCGTTAAGTACAAGTAAAGATGCTAACACTACTTTATAACTATGACTTGTTAACTTTTTGCTCCCAACAATTATTCAATTAGTGTGATTTGTGCTTAATTTTAAGTAAACTTTTAGATCGACTATTTAGAAAGTAGTTATAGTTTATGTTGCACTTACGATATTTCTGAAGAGGGTCTGGGGAAAGACCAGATTACCTACAACCAGCATATTCTGATAGATCACTGCCGAGCTTTCGACGCTTTGGTTATCGGTTGAAACCCCACAGGAGATGTTTGCCAATGTAAATTGCGGGAATACTACACCCTTTAAGCCAGAATTCTCTTAGGATTTAACGTTTAAATAACATATACTCTAAGCACGCAAACATCAAAAATATAATGATTCATTGGTGAGACTATTCCAGTAGCGACCTTTCTTCTCGGAACGTCCAAGCTTCATCAGATAAAGGCCCAGGTTCTTTGGACACCACAAGGAGAATACTTAATCGAAATATTCTTACCGACCCGGCAACCAACAACTTTTGAAGTCTTAAAGCAAGTTATTCTTAAAATTATACTTGAGTTTAGAAAAAGAAATCTTAACCATTAAATTTTCATTTATTGCTATATACTACCGTCATCATTTACATGACTACAGCATCGGCCACGCCTCCGACAAGATGTAGTGACTTGCTGACGACGGTTTCTTATTTGATAACACTTACGAATGCACTTTGGCATTTATTATCCTCAATTTGGGCCTTGGTTTTGATAGACTGCAACGCGGGTTGTGAGCCGGCAAGATGCAGTAAACCTTTATCAGCCCACAGTTTATATTTTTTATTATTTATTTTTTTTATTTTTTTCATCATTTTTTTCATTTTTTTTTGATCTTATTTCCGTAATAGAGGAAAAAATTCGTTTAGAAACTAAGTTTAAAAGCGGGAACTATGATGGAATTATTTGTTTCGGAAAGAGCTTCTTTTTAGGAAAAATGTCAGGTTTAAGTTAAAGCAAATTTGATGCACGTTTATTGTCAGGTTAGAGCTTCGGGGAGAAGAGAGGGGAAAGCGAGAAGAAAGAGGACAGGGACGGAAAAAGGGAAAAAGGTGGATAAGGGGAAAGAGGAGAAAAGAGGGGGGAGAGAAAAGGCGACAAGTTACACTTATAAGCTTTTAAAATTTCCAAATAATCCTTGTTTAGCATCCTACTTGTAAATAACACTATCATTTTTTAGTTTCTTCATAAATTTCAAATCCCTAATAAAAGGATCCGCGAATGCTTAGCCTAATTAATACTTTCGTTTTTATTAAATGGTTTAAGACACAAAGCTAGGGTTCAACACGCCCGATCGAGTCAAAATTTATTCTCATTCTACCCATTTGGGAAAGTCAAAAACTATGAACATAACACCTCTATTTTATTTTTGAAATTTTTTTAAATTTTTTCATTTTTTTGAAATTTTGGTGGTAAAAACGGGATTACGTGACAACAACGGTCTGCAGGAAAAAATCAAATCAAGATCCCCACCCCATAACTAGAAACTAAACATCGTCCATCGATGTTTTATAGGGGTACCTACGTTAAAATCTAAGGCGTTTTTGATGTGTGCCAAAAGATAAAACAGTTAGCTCCGATTAGAATGAAGCTAAGGATGTGAAACTCTTGTGAATGAAAGACAAAACTGAGAGCACGAGAGTCTTCACAATCCGGGAATCCTGGACAATTAACAACACAAACATGAAAACAGGGTAATGGAAGAGGCAAGCCTTCTACACAACAAGAATGCACTTATTCATTTACTACATATACTTACGATAAGCATGGGTGCCTTCCCACGAAGCGCTTGTTTTAATTGGTCGCTATGCTTGGGGAACCGTCCCCTAATTTATTGGTCCTTGGGGTAGGTTTGTAGATTCCGGGGACAACCTCGGTTGGTGATGTCCCCTCCCAAAATTAGTGTTTTAAAACGATGAACATTCACTTTGTTGTTTGGCCCGGGGTTTTGGAGATAACTAGACGATGCCATATGGAAAGACTTGGGTTCAGTGAATGGTCCACTCCAACGGGATTTCACCTTGCCGGAGAAAATATTTAATCGAGAGTTAAAGAGGAGAACTTGATCACCAACGTTGAAAACGCGATTTTTGATTCTTGGCATGTGATCCTTTTGGTTTTCTACTTTAAGATCAAGAGTTTTCATAGCATGGATCACGCAAGTTCATTAAGTTCATATGAGTTGAACTTTTCTGTGATCCACCCGCGGTTTTGATAATAAAGTTTGTATGTTAAGTCAAGTTAAGCTTTGTGCTCAACTAGATCGGAAGATGGACCATGCCTTCCGTACACTAGCTTGAGGAGTAAGTACACCCGATAGGTGTTTAGTAAGCTGGCGGAAAGGCCCACTAGTGCAGTATCTAGTTTATCGACCAAGAGGTACGCGTTTTCGCCTATGGTCCTTTTAAGAATTCTTTTCAACCACGATTGGGATACTCAACCTGCCAACTTGTTTGTGGGGGATACGCGCGGTGGACGAGACCAATTAGTGAACTCGTATTTAAGCTGTAACTTTGCAAACTGTGTCTATTGCTAAAAAATGGGTTCCGCGATCACTTATGATTGCACGAGGGGCACCAAATCTGGAGAAGAGAGTTTTAAGAAATTTGCAAAAACTCTGGGCATCATTGGTGGGGAGCGCTTTCGATTCAACCCATTTAGACATAAGTAATGACACGGCCTACGGATGTATATATTGTTCTTCTTGAGGAGGGAACGCCTTAAATATCAATGCCCCAAATGTCAAAGATTTCGCAAACTTGGATAGAGTTTTGTGGCATCTCATCACGTTGCAAAATTTTGCCTTGACGTTGACAAATGTCACATCGGGTGACAAAGTCATGGGCATCCTTGTAGATTGTAGGCCAATAAAATCCTGAATCGAAGATCTTTTTAGCGGTGTAATTGGCACCGTAGTGTCCCCCGGTGGGTCCACTGTGGCAAGCTTTGAGAATGTCAAAAGCTTCTTGCCCCGAAACACAACGCCTAATTACTTGGTCAGCACAGATCTTGAATAGAAAGGGGTCGTCCCAGAAATAGTGTTTGACGTCTTTGAAAAACTTGTTTTTCTGTTGGGACGACATTCCCTTGACAATGAAATTCCCCGCATGGTAGTTTGCAAAATCTGCAAACCATGGGGTACTATCATCACGAAGAGCAACCGATCCAAGAGTCTCGAGTGGAAATGTTTCCGTGATTTCCTTGTTCTCGAACTCATTTTGGTGAGGGTTCTCAAGTCTGGAGAGATGATCGGCGGCTAGATTTTCTGCTCCTTTTTTGTCTCGGATCTCAACATCGAATTCTTGGAGCAAAAGGATCCACCGCATTAATCTTGCCTTAGCATCCTTTTTAGCAAAGAGATACTTTATAGCAAAATGGTCCGTGTACACTATGCTTTTGGACAAAACGAGATATGACCGAAATTTCTCAAAAGTGTACACTACGACAAGTAATTCTTTTTCGGTCGTAGTGTAGTGTGCTTGAGCTTCGATCATTGTTTTGTTGGCATAGTAAATTGGTTAGAAATGCTTGTTTTTTGGTTGCCCTAGGACTGCCCCAATTGCAAAGTCGCTTGCATCACACATTAGTTCAAAGGGCAAGTCCCAAGTCTGGTGAGCAATCAAAATTGGGTGATGCCGTCGGGTCAATTTTCTTTTAAGTGTATTAAAGGAATTCGATACACTCTTTGAGAAGAAAAATGGGTAGTCTCTTTTTCATGCAAGTGGGTCATTGGACGGGCAATTTTTGAAAAGTCTTGTATGAAACGTCGGTAAAAACCGGCATGCCCAAGAAAACTACGGACACCTTTCACAGTAGTCGGGTAAGGGAGCTTGGCTATAACTTCAACTTTAGCTCGATCGACCTTAATTCCCGACTTAGAAATTTTGTGTCTAAGAACAATGCCTTCCTTCACCATAAAATGGCTTTTCTCCACAGTTTAGGGTCATATGTGTCTTCACACCGTTTTTAACTCTTTCAAATGGGATAGGCATGTAGAGATGAGTACCGAAGACGAGGAAGTCATCACATGAAAACTTCCATCATCTTTTCGATCATGTCATGGGAAGATTGCCATCATACATCGTTGTTGGAAACGTGCCGGGATGCATTGCATGCCATAAATGGCATGCGGCCGATAGGCAAAAGTTTCGTATATTCTCTTATCTTTGGGCACTTTAATGTGTGTTGTTCTTTCTTGGGTCTTCGGGTTGCGTCTATAGAGGAAATCTGATAATAACCCAACGAAGCCCATCGGAGGAAACAATTAGTATTGGTTTTCCCGCGAGCTTCTCGAGATTGGATCATATGAAGGGTAATGGGAAGTGGTCTTTTCGGAGTGGCAATTAATTCAACTTTTTATAGGTCAATGCACACTCTCACCACGTGACCAATCAATGTCGGTTTCAAATCAATATCATCATTCTTGACGACGGTTATGCCACCTTTCTTTGGTTACAAAGTGCATCGGCTTACACATGGGACTGTCTGAGATCGGATAAATTAGTCCGTTCGTCAAGAAGTTTTTCAACTCTTTTTTTGATAACGTCGTGGATTTTGGGTTTACCCAGTCTTCGACTATGAACTATTGGTTCCGTAGTCATCTTCCATAAGGATTTTGTGAGTACAAAAACTCTGGATCAACCCTTGATATCGGAGGAGTCTTCCAAGCGATGGCTTCGCTTGTGGACTTTAGATACCTTGATAAGGAGCTGCTTCTCCTCATCCTTTAAATCTTTTGCAATTTATGTCCGGGCAACTTTTGTCACTTCCAAAAATACGTATTTCTATATGAGGTGGCAAGTCCTTAAGTTCACCTCAGGAGGCTCATAAATTGATTGATTAAACCAGGTAATAAAAAAAAAGAAAAAAAAAAAAAACAAAAGACCGACACCAACTTTCAAAAGAAAATTTAGAGAAAACACAAATATCCCCCCCTCCACCCCCCCCCCTCCACCCCCCCTCACCCCCACCTCCCCCCCCCCCCCCTCCAAGCCCATCTTTTCGGATTTTCGGGCGAATAATCTTTATGATTCGGAAGAGGAGGTAACGGTTCACTATTGAGAAATGCTTCCAGAATAATAATGCCACCCTCCGGATCATAGTAAGTAGCAATAATTTCCCGTGAAATTGGCTCGTCATCGATAGCTGAATCAGAAAAACCTAGAACTTCTTGCGAGTATTCTTCACTTGCTAATTTAATGACGTCGATTCGGTTCGCCGTCATATGATTGTAATTAGCCGTGTATCTCGAAGTTTGGTCCAGATTGATGTGATGGCTCTCTTTGCCTACCACGAAGGGTGTATTTTCACATTCGTAAACATCTATCAATGCACGACTGGTCTTTAAGAAACTTCTCCCGAGAATTAAAGGTACTCGGGGGGTCTGGTTCAAAATCTACGACCACGAAAATATGATGGAAACTGGATACTTTCCCTCCATTAATCGGGACGTCTTTGGCGATACCGATCGGTTTAGTGATTGAACGGTCCGCTAGCTCTAGCGTCATGCAAGTTGGGGTTAGTTCGGGAAGAGAGAGGTCTTTTCAGACGGAATATGGCATAAGATTCATGCTTGCGCCGAGATCGGCCAAGGCGTTGCATGTATTAATCCTAGTAAATTCACATTGGCATAGAAATCGGCGAGGGTCTCCCATGTTTTTTTTGGTAACTTCGTTTAGGGATGACTGCTGAGCAATTCTAGTTCAATGGTGGTTCTAGCATTTCATAAAACTTCTCTTTGTTTTGATTAAAGTTTTACTCTCACCCCCCCCCCCCCCCCCCCCCCCCCCCCCCCCCCTCACTTTGGCATATTAAGGCAAGGCTCGTAAATGCTAATTTCAAACTCAAAATCTCTAAGATTTTCGTTAGAATTTTTTCAATTGATCGTTAGCTTTTTCTCGGCGCCTTTCATAATTTCTTCTAAAAGGAAATGGAATTGATGTTTGTTGGTTAGGCATCGGAGCACTAACAACGGGCTCGGAAATTGGATTATGAGATTGGACTTGAACTACTGGAGGCTGGACGTCTTTGGTGCTTCCGTTATTAGTAGGAAGCATTGTGTCCTTTGAACCTCGGTATCACGATTCATACTTCGGGAGAAGATGAAGTGGGTCCTTGATAAGCAACACCACTCCGGGTGGTGATACCTTTCAAATCCTAACGGTGTTACCCGGGAGAGTTCCTGAACCTGAAGTATAGGCGGTATTCATTTTGATAAAGTTACCTAGCATACTTTCAAGCCTTTGATTCGAAGTAGCCAAGTTGTTCAATTGAGTTTGCAGGTTTTGACCTTGGTTTTGCAAAACTTGATTTTGGTTTTGCATATTCCTCATAACCGCATCATTAGCCTTTACGTAGCTATCAAAATCAGTCTTAGACACACCTTGTGTTTGAGGAGTGAGAGCTTGGTAAGCTGGGGGTTGATTACTCGGGGGTTGATAAATTGGTCCTTGACTGAAATTATTTCCCCGGTTTTGGTTGTAATTGTTCCCCCGATTTTGTTTATAATTATTCCATTGGTTGTAACAGTTTTGATTACTTCCTTGATTGTTTTGAACGGGAGGAAAACCGGGAGGTCGAATTTGGTTTGCAACCATCGGAGGTCGGGCATCGGTATTTCCTTGATTGAAATTAGCCGCGGTGGCTTGAGAAACGTAAGCTTGAATATTGTCATGATAAACGTTGCCATCGGTGGCGGGACAATTTTGATACGAATGAGCTCTACCGCAAGTCACACAACTTCCCTCGACCGCTTTTACGGGAGCGGGAGTTTGGTGAGCGGGAGCTTGGGATTGATTTTTCGTAGCAAGGAGCAATGCTTTGACCATATCTTTGAGTTCGGAGACATCGGGAGAGATTCCGGAGTGGAAGTGCTTGTACTCACTTAGCAAACAACCGCGGCTTGCTTCGTGAATTACGAACTTTGGATTTGCTCTCGATGATTTTTAGAACACTTCTCGGGGCATTTTTATTCCAAAAAGTTACCACCGCGGCGGAGTTCAATGAATCTTGATTATTTTCATTTAAGGCATTATAGAATGTATCGAGTTGATGCAATTCTGAAAACCCATGATGCGGGCATGCCCTAAGAAGATCATGAATCGGTCTCCCATGCTTCATTTAAAACGATTCATCAATCTTTATTGGAAATCTAATGATTCGTTACGAAGAAATTGTGTAGTTTTGGAGGGAGGAAAAAATTGATTATGATTTCGTGACAAGGATCATACCATGTAAGAACGGATCGAGGGGGGTTCTCTTTGTCGAGGCAAATCCGGACGGTCCTCGCTCCCTCGAGGGAAAATGGGAAAAGCATAAGCTTAACCGACGTACTCGGGACGTTCGGGAACTTCATCGTAGAAGTGATCTTGTTGAAATATCAGATGTGAGCATGTGGGTCTTCTTGATATGTCTAAAAAATTGCTTGGTTTTTTTAACAAGATCTAAGTAGGACCATGCTTGATCTCAAAGTTGTTCGCTTGGTAATTATACGGGAACTACGATAGCGTCTCCGTAACCCTACGGTGGAGTGCTTTGTGTAATTACGCAATAGTCGATTTCGGACATAGTAACTATGGGATGAATGAAAGTTTCTTGATTGTTTATTGGTTTCTAAGATTGGTGATTTTAATTGGTGATTCAACAGAAGTTTGTCGGACTTGTTGTTGTCGACGTTTACGGGCTTGAGAACGAGTGCGCATGCACAAAATAGAAATATGAAAAGAAAATTTACACTAATTTTTTTTTGGTTTTTCAAAGATTTATTCACAATGTATTTTAACGGACAATGAGGTAGGGACAATTCAACAAATATCTACTTATTCACTGGTAGCTCTCAAAAGATAAACGCCACAGGTGAGCGGTTGGAGTAGGAATAGCTGCGAAGCTATTTCTCCTTTCGGGTCGTAGTTCTCGGGACAACCCTCCTCTATACACACTTTTTAGTATGTTAATCTAATCGATGAGTGAGCCGTTAGTAGTAAGAGATCTCAAATGCGCAAGTTTTTAAATCTTTTGTTTGATTTGGGAACCAACAAGTTCACCGGAATTTATTATGATAATACTTTAGTGAAAGTATTATATGGTTGATGATTTTATTTTTCTTGATTAAGACAAATGCTTTTATAATTTTTGGTTTTTTCTTGTTTATAAATATACTAAATAAATTTGAAAAATAATTTTCTTTATTTTTATATTTTTTAATAAACAAAATAACTTCACAAGGAAGGATCTTCAAACACAAATCATCTACGATACGATAATCGTTTTCACAGCCTCCCCGGCAGCGGCGCCAAAAATTGATTCGTTCAATAATATATATATATATATATATATATTATATATATATATATTTTTATTTATATATATATATATATATTTATATGTATTAATTAACACAAGCAAAACACTCAACCAATTGCATTTGACAAGGCAAAAGAGAAGTCATAAATTCAATAAATACAAATATACTATGTAACCGGAAGTAATGATTCCCGGGTCGTGATGTCCAACGATGCTTGAATGGAAAATTCGAATTACGAAATGATAATCGATGTTTGATTGGAATGATGATTGATTGATTTTTCTTTTCTATAAGTAAAATATGTAAAAACGATTAATAAAACTAAAAAAACGAAAGCCGATAAGATATTATCCATAAATCGTAGACGAAAATGTAAAAAACACGAGGGTTTTAAAAACCCTAATCTTGCAATTTAAAACCCTAGAACAATTTTTAAAGCTAAAATAGATTCTTACGACTAAAACGAAGTCTTTTTAAAAAAAAACTAGACTAAAAAACGGAGTTCGTTTTGGACCAAACGAGTCAAAACAAGAACGGGGACGAATCCCGTTCTTATAGAAAATAAACTTTGAAACTGACCCTACAAGATAAAACTAATATTTTTCTAGGAAATTAATGTAAAAAGAAAATTTAAAAAAAATATATATTTTTTTCCAGATTAATATTTTAATTTTTATAACTTTTTTAATTTTTAAGAAAATAAAACTATAAAAAAAATATAAATGATTATAAAAAATTCTGAAAAATTCACACAAAATAGCTTAAAGGAATGAAGGTCTTAGGAAAAATAAGAAAACTTACTCAGCTTATCAAATAAGCTATGTAATAAGCTATAACAGCTTATAAGGCTTATGGGACAAAATGGTCTTAAAGGGAACGAATCCCGTTCTTTAAAAAATGAAACTTTGGAAAAATGACCCTAAACAAAAACTAATTTTTTTCCTAGAAACTATATGAAAAAAAAGAAAATTTTAAAAAAAAAGTTTATATTTTTCTGATAATTATTTTATTTTTTATGAATTTTTTTAACTTTTAATGAAAATAAATTATAAAAAATACTAAATGATTATAAAAAATTCTAGAAAAATTACACAAAATAGCTTAAAGATTGACAGTCCTATGAAAAATATAAAAACTTACACAGCTTATCAAATAAGCTGTGTAATAAGCAAAAAGTGGGCTGAAGGCTTATAAGGCAAAATGGGTATATATATTTAACTTAACAAACCTCTATCGGATGAGCTAATGTAGCACAGCGGTAGAGGTGTTGTTATACAAGTGTTGGTTGATATGGGAGAGGTTCCGAGTTCGAGTCTTGCTCACTCGGGGTCTCTCCTAATCCCAACGCTTGTATTCCTCATTTTTTTTAACTTTTTGAAAAGACTAAAAATAAGCAAATTTAAAAAAGACAAAAAATTTTAAACTCAAAAATAAGCTATATAAGCTAACAGTTAGCTTATTTTACACTAAGTCTCAAATTAGCCAACTGTTTGGCTTTTAAAAGAAAAATAAGCTAGTGACTTTGGCAAATAAGCTAAGGCAGGCAAAAGTACTTGTCTAAAAAGCACTTTGACACAAAAATAAGCAACTTAAACAGGCAGAAAAACTAGAATTCTAAAACACTTCAAATTTTTGACTAAAAATGCAAATAAGCTCACATGAGCTTAAAGCCAAACCTAATAAGCAAAAAGGGGCTTATTCTAACCTAATAAGCTATACTAAACACAATTAAGCAACTAAAACAGACAGAAAATCTAGAATAAGTAAATAAGCAAATAAGCCAAGCCTACAGGCCAAACAATCAATATGCACCCTTTGAGCTTAAAATTAAGCCATCTAGAGTGGGTCTTAATGCCTAAAACTTGTTGAGCCTAAAGAAGGGCTTAAGCGCTTCCCAGAAAAGCCAAAAAGCTAGAATTTTGAAAGCACATAAGCTAGGAAAATAGGCTTCAAACCTGGGCGTTTGCACCAGGGGAGAAATGTGGCTTTTGACAGATTTGAAAATAAGCTCAAATGAGCTCAAATTAAGCTGTAAATCCTAAAAAGCTATAAAAAGTAACTTAAATTACCTAATGCAACAAGAAATAAGCAAATGAAATAAGTCACAAGCTCAAATAAGCTAATTGAGCTTTTGAGCTTAAAACTGTTTGAAAAACAGCCAAAAGCCTACTTTTGGCTTAAAAATAAGCCACCTAGAAGGTGTCTTAAGGTTTGGGCTTTTGGGGCTTATTAAAGAGCTTATAGGCTTTCTAAAAATGTAGAAAGCTTAAGCTTTCCAGCTTAAATAAGCCAAGACAAAATGCTGCCAAGTGGCTGTTTTGCACCAGGGGAGACTTATTTTCAGGTTCAAGAGTGCAATAGGTAGACCTAAGAAAAGTTATCAAAATAAGCTCAAGCTGCAAAGTAAATTTGAAACAGATTGAGTAAACCCATCAATGAGCTTATGATCTATAAATAAAGACCTAACACTAAAGAAATCTAATCCAGATAAGCTGCTGAATTATGACAATGAAAAACCTAGGAAAACTAGGACATGATTATACTAAAAAGGGCAAAAGATCAAATAAACACTTAAGTCACTCTTCCTACTGCATTTAAGACTCTAAAACAAGTATCCAAAGTGAACCAATGAGCACTTAATCAAATCCTACAAAGATAAGCTGATAAACTCACTAAAATTTCCACAGATTTACCCCTGACTACTTAAACCTTTTAAAACTGAATTTTGAACTATAATAACCTAATGAAACAAGCTAACCCTTCTTAATTTAACTTAGTAAAACTGTCCTAATGACACCAACCCATTTAAATCATCATTTTGACCCACTTTGATCATTGTCCCAAACACCCCTTTAGGTGCTGAAATTCCAATTTTTAGGCTAAAAAGATTAAATTAAGCTATGGCATTTATAAAACAGATATGGGTTATGATCCTAAAAGACTAATAAGCAAAATTTATATAAAGATAAGCCCTTTTAACTAGATTAAGCTAACAAGCAGATTTAACTCTAATTAAGGCAGTTTTAACCAAAACTTAGATTTAACAGTTTATAATGGGTGTTAATGGTATCTTTAGACTAATTAGGCTGAAATGAAACAATATAAGCAGAGTTAAGCACTTATGCACAGTAATAAGCAATGCTACAGTTGTTTGAGCTTAAAATGAAAATTTAGCAATACCTTTGGTCCTTAACTTTGACAGCAGGTTCACAAGCTTAAATGAGCTAGTATGCTAGCTCATTATACCCATAAGTCCATCCATTTCAGACTTATCATCCAATAAGCACACAATAAGCATTCGTACAATTAAGAACTTGAAATTTGAAATTGAAATTTAACTTTAAAAACCTCAAACTTTAATTAAACTTTGAAAAGAGTACAAGAGTAAATTAAAAGTTACAATAAGTTGAAAATAAGCTGAAAAAAAAGACTTAAATAAAAACTAAAAGCTAAGATATGATAAGATGTTCTACAATGCTACATTGGGGTCCTATTTATAGCCGAATTCTTCACTTGCTTGGTCTTTGTGTTGTGCTTTCTTTGTGAGGGCTTCCAGAGTTGTTTTAGTTGTGTGAGAGCTTAGAAAAAGCTAATCTTGGCCCTTAATTCCATCTTGTGCTTCTTTTTGAACAATCTCAGCCATTGAAAAGCTTGGGAAATGGTGGGATTACCAAGTTGGCAATCTTATACAGCTGAGGTAAGTTAGTGGGTTAGGGATGAAGTCTTTACCCACTAGTTAATTTGTGTTGCAGGGTAAATCAAAGTGAAGAAACCCGTGACTTTGTGTTGGGTAAATTTGGCGGGAAAATGTGTTATAAACAAGACAGGGAAAGGTTTGGGCTTTTGGCAACATAAGTCCCTCATGGATGTATTTGGTCTTGCAAAATTCGTCCTTGTGGTGAATGAGTTTGAGGGTTTGGCAAGAATGCCCCCTCAACTTATATAGGGTAATTGCATAGAAGGTCCTTGTGGTAATACAACTCTAGGGGGTTGGCAGTTTTGCCCCCTCAAGTTGTATTTTCATGAAATTGCAACTTCAGTCCTTGTAGTTCTTATCCTCAATATACAACTTTGGGATTTGGCAATTGTGGTCCCCCAAGTTGTCTTTTCTGCTTCAGTTTCTCGGAGTTGACTCTGACTTTGTCGGGGTTGACTTTGACTTTGACTGTTTGACTGTTCTGTTGACTTTTTGACTTGGTTGACTTTTTGGCTTTGATTTGGCTTCGTCTTTTCACACTTTTCCATTCCGTGCTCAGTTTTGTCGTTTTTGGCTTTGTTTTTCGTCCTTTTGTGTGATATCCGTTTCCTGCACAATACAAATGCAAAACAAACACATATTTGGCAGTTTTTGTCTGTTTTTGGTCATTTAAACCAATAATCGCCCCTATACAAGGTATTGCCTAGTGTCCTCACGCAATGTTATTAAGTAAACACTCGCATTCTGAAACCAATCAAAGCTTAAACATCCTCGACTAATTACTTCTAAAAGCACTAAGTGTTCGTCAAGGGGATCGAGATGAATCAAAAGACTCGACAAGTCCCTTTCATTCAACCATTTTTTAAATGTACAAACACTAACTATACCCTATATATGGATTTTTCCTCTTTTTCTTTTCTTAACTACCTGTTTGACTTCCTTTATTTTATCAACACTGGGATCATAGAATGAGAAGCGCCCATAGAATAATCTACGGATGTCCTGACGGATAAATTCATCGTCCCCGATTTTTCACTAGTCCCAAGCTAAGCGTAAAAACAAAATCACCGTTAAGTACAATAAAATGCTAACACTACTTATAACATATGACTTGTCAACTTTTCGCTCCCAACAATATCAATTAGAGTATTGTGCTTAAATTTAGATCGACAGTTTTAGAAAGTAGTATAGTTATGTCATAACGATATTTCAAGAAATCTAGGGAAAAGACTAGATCACCCACCAACCAGCATATTCTCGATAGATCCCAGCCGAGTTCGACTTAGGTTATCTAGGTCGAGATCCCATAGGTAGCAATGTTTCGCAAAGTAAAGCGGTGTTACTCCACCCATTTTATAGGGCCGAATTCTAGATTTACCGTTAAAAATAAACCAACCCACTAACTCTAAAGCACTAAAACATGCAAAATTTAATGAACTCATTGTTGGTGCGATTATTCCATGTCGCGACCTATACTTCTTGGAATTTCCCAGCCTTCATTAGCTAGTGCCTAGGTTTTTGACAACACTACGAAGAATCTTAATCGAAATAAATCTACCAGTCGGCAAAACCAACAACTTTTGAAGTCTTAAAGCAAGTTATTCTTGAATTTCACAATTATACTTGAGTTAGAAAGAGAAATCTTATACCATTAAATTTTCATTCCATTGCTAATATACTAGACTACCATCATCAATTTTACATGACTCACAACATCCGGCACGCTCAAGACAAGATGTATGAACTTAGTCTGACGATGGTTTCTTATTACGAATGCACTTTGGCCATTATTATCTCACTATGGGCTTTGTTTGAAACTGCAAACAAATCTGCCACACTCCGACAAGATGTAGTAAACCTTTATCAGCCCACAGTTTATATTTTTCATTATTTTTTTTATTCATTTTTGTTCATTTTTTCATCATTTTTTCATCATTTTTTCATCATTTTTTCAATTTTTTTTTCATTTTGCAACATATTTTCCGTAATAGAGAAAATTTCGTTTTAGAAACTCAAGTATAAAGCTGAACTAAGATGAATATTTTCGTTTCCGAAAGAGCTTCTTTTTAGAAAAAACGTCGTTTAAAGTGAAAGCAAAATTAAGCACGTTTTATTAGTCCAGGTTAAGAGCTTGCCGGGAGAAAAAGCACAAGTTACACTTATAAGCAATTAAGAATTTCTAAATAATCCTTGTTACACCAACTTGTAAATAACACTATCATTTTTTTCCGTTCCTTCGCAAATTTAGAAAAATCCTATAAAAGGATCCGCGAATGCTTAGCCAATAAACTTTCATTGTAAAAAGGTTAAGAACGAAATTCCTAGGGATCAACAGGCCCCGACCCGAGTCAAATTAATTCTTATTCTACCCATTGGGAGAGTCCAAACTGTGCCAAAACACTTATTTTATTTTTGAAAATTTTAAATATTTTTATTTTTTGGTATTTTTTTTGCAAAAATTTTGTGTAAAAAGGAAGCTGAGGATGGAAATTCATGTGGGATGAAAGGGAGTAAAACTGCCTAATCAAGAGAGTCTTCACAATTCGAGAAATCCCTATACATACAAAACACACAAAACAAGTGAAACACGGTTGATGGAATATGTATAGCCTCCTTACAGAAAAACACTTATTCATTACTACAGAATGACTATTACTGAAAAGCAACGGGGGTGCCATCCCACAATCGCTTGTTTAAGTCGCTATGCTTGACCCGTCCCCGAATTTATTGGTCCATAGGGAACGTTTGGAGATTCCGGGACTACAATTGTGGGTACGTCCCTTTCTCCAACTTAGTGCTTCAAACGATGACCATCACTTTGAAATTTGGCCCGGATTTTTGATAACTCGATAGTGCCATATGAAAAACTGTGTTACAGTGAAGCCACTCCAAATCCACGTCTTAAGCTTGCCTCAGAAAATCTTTAATCTAAGTTAAAATAGGGACTCGATCACCAGCGATTTTAACAACGCGATTTTGATCTTGGAGTCATGATTCACTTTGTTTTCCCTCTTATAGATCAAAGAGTTTTCGTAGGCATGCATCACGAAGTTCATTAAGTATCGTGAGCTGAACTTTCTGAGATCACCCACGGATTTTTGATATCAAAGTTTTTAATGCTTAAGGCCCCGTAAGCTTTGTGCTCCAACTTCAACCGGTAGATGACATGCCATATCCATATACCAAGCTTTGTACGGAGTGCACCCGATGGGTGTTTTGTAAGCTGTACGGAAGGCCCAGAGAGCGTCATCCAGTTTGTCCGACCAAGAGGCACGATTATTCGCCCCATGGTCCCTTTTTAAGAATTCATTTCAAACCACATTCATACCTCAACTTTGCCCACTATTGTTTGTGGGTGATACGCGTGGGAGACGATATTGACTCCGTATTTAAGCATGACCTTTGCAAACTGGTCAAACAAAAAAGTGTTTCTGCGCTCACTTAATGATTGTACGATGGGCACCAAAAGCTAGAGAAGTGAGTTTTTAAAGAAATTTGCAAACAACTCGGGCATCATTGGTGGGGAGCGCTTTCGCTTCAACCCATTTCGACAAGTAATCGACTGCCACGAGTATATATTTGTTCCCTCTTGAAGACGGGAACGGCCCCATAAAATCAATGCCCTAAAAACCGTAAATATTTTCGCAAATGGATAAGTTTTGTGGCATCTCAACACGTTGCGAAATTTTGTCCTTGAAGTTGACAAATGTCACATCTGGGTGACAATAGTCATGGGCATCCTTGTAGATTGTGGGCAATAAAAATCCAGAATCGCAGATCTTTAAAGCGGTGTAAGTAAGCACCGAAGTGCCCCCGGTGGTTCACTGCGGCAAAGCTTTGGAGAATGTCAAAAGCTTCTTGCCCCCGAAACATAATCACGCTAATACTTGGTCAGCACAGATCTTGAATAGACAGGGGTCGTCCCAGAAATAATGTTGACATCTTTGAAAAATTTGTTTTTCTGTTGGGACGATATTCCCTTGACAATGAAGTTCTCCGCATGGTAATTTGTAAAATATGCAAACCATTGGGTATTATCATCACGAAGAGCAACCGATCCAAGAGTTTTGAGTGGAAATGTTTCCGTGATTTCTTTGTTCTCGAACTCATCTTGGTGAGGGTTCTCAATCCAGAGATGATGATCGGCGCTATATTTTCTACTCCATTTTGTCTCGGATCTCAGACATTGTATTCTTGGACCAAACAGGATCCACCTGCATCAATCTTGCCTTAGCAATCCCTTTTAGCAAAGAGATACATTATAGCAGAATGGTCGGTATACACTTATTGCTATTTAGACAAAAAAAAGAGATATGACCCTGAATTTCTCAAAAGCCGTACACAACGACAAGTAATTTATATTCGGTCGTTAGTGTAATGTGCTTAGCTTCGGTCATGTGTTTTCTGGCATAGTGAGTTGGTTGGAAATGCATTGTTTTTGTTGTTGTTGCCCTAGGACTGCCCCAATTGCAAAGTCGCTTGCATCACACATTAGTTCAAAGGGCAAGTCCCAGTCGGGAGCAATCAAAATTGGAGCCTCGGTCAATTTTCTTTTAAGTGTATTAAAGGATTCGATACACTCTTTTGAGAAGAAAAATGGAGTCTCTTTTTCAAGCAAGTGGGTCATTGGACGGGCAATTTTTGAAAAGTCTTGAATGAAACAACACCGTAAGAAACCGGCATGCCCAAGAAAACTTCGGACACCTTTGACAGTAGTCGGTAGGGAGCTTGGCCTATAATCTTCAACTTTAGCCACGTTCGAGCCTCAATTCGACTTAGAAAATTTTATGTCCAAGAACAATGCATTCTTTAACCATACAATGGCATTTCTCTCTCATTTAGGGACAAATTGGTAGCTCACACCGCTTTAACATTTTTTCCAAATGGGATAGGCATGTAGAGAAAGAATCTCCGAAGACCGAGAAGTCATCCATGAACACTTCCATTGTCTTTTCGATCATGTCATGGAAGATTGCCATCATACATCGTTGAAACGTGCCTGGTGCATTACATAGCCCAAAAGGCATGCGGCGATAGGCAAAAGTTCCGTATGGGCAAGTGAATGTTGTCTTTTCTTGGTCCTTCGGGTCAATGGGAATCTGAAAATAACCTAAGAAGCCATCGAGGAAACAATAGTATTGGTCCCCCGCTAGTCTTTTGAGTCAATTGATCCTGAAGGGTAAGGGAAATGTTCTTCTGGGTCTGGCTTCAATCAACTTTCTATAGTCAATGCACACTCTCCATCCCGTGACCAATCGAGTTGGTATCAAATCATTATCATCATTCTTGACGACGGTTATGCCACCCTTCTTTGGTAGTACAAAACATGTTAGTTGTTTAATAAAAAATTAGAAATCCGGCGCTTACAACCCATGGACTAATCAGAATCAGGAACAATTAATCCAGTGTCAAGAAGTTTTCAACCTCTTTTTGATGACGTCGTGGATCATTTGGGTTTACCGTCTTTTGACTTTAACTGTTGGTTCATAGTCCCTATTCCTAAGGATTTTGTGATGTATAAAACCTGATATCAACACCCTTGATATCAGAGAGTTTCCAAGCGATGGCTCGCTTGTGGGACTTTAAAACCTTGATAAGAGCTGCCTTTATCCTCATCCTTTAAATCTTTTCCCCCGCAAATATGGACGGCAAACTGTCGTCACATTCCAAAAATCATATTCTAATAGAGGTGGCAATCTTAGTTCAATCTCGGGCAGGCTCATCAAATGTGTTTTAACGGTTTTAGCTTCAACAACTTTTAAGTTCTTTCAATATCCGGCGAATAAACGTTTATGATTCGAAGAGGAGTACGTTTCACTATTGAGAAAGTGCTTCCAGAATAAGAATGTCACCCAGTCCCCACCGGATCATAGTAAGTAGCATCAATTTCTGGTGAAATTGGCTCGCATGATAGCTATAAAAGCATTGCTTCTCAGAGAGAGGAGAAAATCCTATCCCAAAGGGAGTTAAGGTGTTGGTAGACAGAAATGTGAAACAAATGGATATCGTAATCCGAGGACGGATAACGTAATGAAACTAAAATCAGAAAACCTAGAAAATCTTGCGATTAATCTACATTTGACAATTCAATGACGTCGATTCGGTTTGCCCGTCATATGATTGAAATTAGCCTTGTAAAAAATCTCTAAGTGTTGGTCCAGAAGCCTTTGCTGGCCTCTTAGCCAACATGAAGGTTATTTTACCTGTCCTTAAACTCTAATCAATGCACGACTGTGTCCGCTAAAAACTCCTCCCAGAATTAAAATGAACTCGGGGGTCTGGGTTCAAAATCTACGACCACTGAATCTGCTGAAACTAGAACTTTCCCACCATTAATGCGTCTTTGTGGCTGATAAACCGATCGTTCGGTGAATGAACAATACCGCTAGCTCTAGCGTTACATGCAAGTTAGGTTAGGTGTCGGTGAAGAAGAGATCTTACCAGTACGAATATTGGCATAAGATTAATAATGCTCGAATGCGAGATCGAGCCAAGGCTTGCATGTATTAACCCATAAAATTCCACAATGGAATAAGAAATCGGTCTCCATGGTCCTCTAATTTTTCATTGGTAACTTGTTTTAGTATTGACCGCTGAGACAATCTCGTTCAATTAGTCCATTTCACTCAACCTTCTCTTTGTTTTCGATTTAAAGTTTTAGAGTTGAGGTAAATTTTTGGCATAAGGGCAAGCATCCAAAGCTAATATCGAAACTCAAATCTCTAAAGATATTTCCGTAGAATTTCTCAATTTGGTCGTTAGCTTTTCACGGCGCCTTTTCATTATTTCTTTCTTGAAGGAAATGGAATTGAAGTTCCGTTGTTAGGCATCAGAGCACATAACGGGATCAACAACGGCCTCGAATTGGATTAACGAGATTAGGGCTAGAACTACCAGAGGTTGGACGTCTTCGGTGCTTCCGTTATTAGTAGGAAAGCAATCGTGTCCTTTGTAACCTCGTTGACAAACGATTCCACTACTTTCAGAGAAGAAGATAAAGTGTGAAGGAATCGTGTACTAGAGATAAGCCAACACCACGTACGGTGGTGATACCTTTCAAATCTTCCTCGGGTGTAGTAACGGTGGTTACCCGGGAGGAAGGTTTTTTTTTGTCCCGTGACCTGAAGTAGAGGCATATTAGAAGTTCTGAACTTGGAAAAGCATGTCCATTAAATTGGTCCATTTTGTTTCAAGGTTTGGCTGGTTTTGCATATCCTCAGAACTCATCATTAGCCTTGACTAGTTGTCAAAATCAGTTTTTGGACACACCATGTGTCTGTATGAACAAGAGCTTGGTAAGCTGGTGTTTATTAACCTAGGGACGGTAATTTGTCTTTGGTTGAAATTGTCCCTTCGGTTTTGATTGTAATTGTTTCCCCGATTGAAATTGTTTTGATTATTTTTTCTTGATTGCTTTGAACAGAGGAAAACCGGTAGGTCGACTTTAGAATTGCAACTATCTGAGGTCGTAACTGGTATTTCCTTGTTGAAATTTGCCGCAGGGCGCTTATGACACAGTACTCCTTTGATATTGTCATGAAACAGTGTTGTCAACGGTTGGCCTGGACAATTTTGGTAAGTCAAATGACCACGGCCCTACAAGTTACATAACTTTGCTCGATCCGCTTTTTTACGGGAGCTGGGTTTGTTTTTTTCTTATCGAGAATCAATGCTTAACCATATCTTTAAAGTTACACAACATCGGGTTAAACTCGCTGGGGTAGAATTAGCTCAACTCTTTGCAACGACTGCCATTGCATCGTGATTGACGAACTTTGGATTTGCTCTCGATGAATTTATAGGCATTCTCGAGGCATTTAATTTCCAAAAAGTTACCACCGATCGCATCGGAGTTCAATAAATCTTTATCATTCGAATTTAGGGCATATAGAATTGTATCGAGTGATTGCAATCTGGAAAACCCATGATGCGGGCACCCTTAAGAAATCATTGAATCGGTCCTATGGCCTTCGTAAACGTTTCATCAAATTTTTGTTGAAATCGTTTGTAAAATCATTTCTAAGAATTGTAGTTTTATAAGGAAGGGAAGAATTTGTTAATGGAATTTCAAAATCAAGATCAATCTCATGTAAGAATCGATCGAGCGGGTTCTTTTCAAGCCAAATCCCGGCGCTCCCTCGAGGGAAAATGGGAAAAGCATAAGCTTAACCGACGTACACGGGACGATTTGGGAACTTCAATGTAGAAAGATTCTTGTAGAAATATTGGATGTTAGCAATGTTGGGTCTTTCTTTTAACATGTCCAAAAAATTGCTTGTTTTGAACAAGATAAGTAGACCATGCTTGAATCTCAAAGTTGTTCGCGGTAATATTCGGGAACAACGATTGCATCCTCGTAACCCTCGTGGGTGCTTGAGTATTGCCCATATAACGATTATCGGCCATACCGTACCTAAGGGATGATTGAAAAGTTTCCTGATTGGTATATGGATTCTCAGATTAGGTGATTCAACAGAAGTTTGTCGACTTGTTTTTGTCGACGTTTACGGGCTTGAGAACGAGTGCGCATGCACAAAATAGAAATATAAAAAGAAAATTTACACTAATTTTTTTTTGGTTTTTTCAATGATTTATTCACAATGTATTTTAACGGACAATGAGGTAGGACAACTTCAACCAAATAATCTACTTACTTCACAGTAGCTCTCAAAATGAAAAACGCACAGGTGAGCGGAGGAGTAGGAATAGCGCGAAGCATAAAAATTATATTCTCCGTTTCTGGCGTAGTTTCCTTGGAACAACCCTCCTTATACTACTTTTTAGTTTGTTAATCAAATCGGGGGGGGGAGGTGAGCTCGTAACGTCGTAATAAGACATAAATGGCAAGTTTTTTAATCTTTTTGTTACTATTTGAGAACCGAACATGTTCACCGAATTTATTAATTATAATACATTAGTGAAAGTATTATATATTTGATGATTTTTATTTCTTGATTAAGACAATGCTTTTAAATATTTTATATTTTTCTTTTTTATAAATATATACCTAAAAAGAAATGAAAAATATATTTTTTTTTGTATTTTTATAAAAATAGACAAAATATTCACAACTTCAAACACAGTTTGTCAAGCGTAACGATAATTCGTTTCAATGCCTCCTCGGCAACGGCGTCAAAAATTGATTCCTTCAATAATATATATATATATATATATATATATATATATATATATATATATATATAAAATATATAATATAGAATATATATATATATAAATATAATAATATATTAAATATAGTTATAATAATAATAATAACACAAGCAAACACTCAACCAATTACCTTTAGTTAGCCAATGATTGTCAAGAGTTCACAAATAAAATATATTATGTCCGTAAGTTTTGATTCCCAAGGGTCGTTAAGTCCAACGAGGTTGAATGGAAAATCGAATGACCGAATTGAAAATCGATATTGAATATTGAACAAGATTATGAGTGGTTTTCTATTTCTACAAGTTAAATATGCAAAAAACAATTAAATAAAACCAAAAACGAAATGCTATCCTAACTTAAAACTAGAAACGGGCAACGAAAAAACCGAGGGTCAAAACCAAAATTTTGCAATTTTAAAAAACCAGAACAATGTTTAAACTAAAAATAGATTCTACTTGACTAAAAATGAAGTTTAAGAAACACTAATCCGAAAACGGAGTTCGTTTGAGTAACAAAAAATGAGTCAAATCAAATACGGGAACGAATCCCGTTCTTTAAAAAAATGAAACTTTGGAAAAATGACCCAAACCAAAAACTAAATATTTTTCATAGAAAACTATATGAAAAAAGGAAATTTTTATAAAAAAGTTATATTTTCGATAATAATTTATTTTTTAATGAATTTTTTTTAAAACTTTAAATGAAAATAAATTATAAAAAATACTAAAATGTTTATAAAAAATTCTAGAAAATTATAGCAAAAATAGCTTAGAGAAATACCAGTCCAGTTAAAAAATAAAAAACTTACACAGCTTATCAAATAAGCTGTGTAATAAGCAAAAAGTGGGCTGAAGGCTTAAAGCCCAAAACGGGTATATATATTTAACTTAACAAACCTCTACCGGATGAGCTAATGTAGCACAAGGTGGTAGAGGTGTTTTTTATAAAAGTGTTGGTTCATATGGGAGATGTCCCGAGTTGGAGTCTTGCTCATCGGGTCTCTCCTAATCCAACGCTTGTATTTCCCTCATATTTTTTATCTTTTTGAAAAGACTAAAAATAAGCAACTTTTAAAAAAGACAAAAAATTTTAAACTCAAAAATAAGCACGAAAATAAGCTATGTAAGCTAACAGTTAGCTTATTTTACACTAAGTCTCAAATTAGCTAACTGTTTGGCTTTTAAAAGAAAAAATAAGCTAGTGACTATGGCAAATAAGCTAAGGCAGGCAAAAGTACTTGTCTAAAAAGCACTTGGACACAAAAATAAGCAACTTAATAAGCTAAACAGGCAGAAAAGCTAGAATTCTAAAACACTTTAATTTTTTGACTAAAAATGCAAATAAGCTCACATGAGCTTAAAGCCAAACCTAATAAGCAAAAAGGAGCTTATTCTAACCTAATAAGCTATACTAAACATAAATAAGCTAAAAATAATTAGTAGATAAGCCACAAACAGCAAATAAGCTATAAACCTAAATTGTAGGCAAACAGCCCCAAAGGCCACTTTGGGCTTGAAAATAAGCACCCTAAAGGTCTTTTTAGGACTTAGGCTTATAGGGTCTTGTAGTACAGCTTATTAGCTTTCTATGAATGCATTTAACTTAAACTGATGAAAATAAATGAGCAAAGAAAAATGGTCTTGAAAACATACTTTTGCACTAGGGGAGCCTTTTTAGCTTTGACAGATTTGAAAATAAGCTCTAATAAGCTCAAAATAAGCTAAGAATCCTAAAAAGCTATTTAAACTAACCTAATACACCTAATGCAACAAGAAATAAGCAATTATAATGAGCTATAAGCTCATATAAGCAGATTGGCACATAAGCTAAAAGCTAGATATAAAACAGATATGGAGGCACCTTTGTGCTTATAAATAAGCACAAGGATAGATACTTAAGGACCTATAAGCTAGAAATAGAAAAAGAGGACATAAAAACTAAAAGAAAAAAGCAACTTCAATTATTTAAAAAAAACAACTAATAACAAAAAAAAAACTAATTAAAAGAGCAGTATTAACTTTAAAGTTAATACTGCCAAGGGTGTTTTAAAATGAAAAAGGCTTTAAAAAGCTAAACTATGGGCTGAATTAAACTAGAATAAGCTAAAATGAACTTAGTCTAAACTAACAAGCAATTGTAAACCTAAATAAGCCAAGGGAATAAGCAAATAAACTCAAATAAGCCATTTTCCCAAAATGGGTAAAAAGAATTCTACAAAACAGCCGCCCATCGGTGGCTTTTTTGGTCTTAAAATAAGCAGGCAAATGGTATCCAAGTCCAAAAAAAGCAAAAACAGTTTAAGTATTTAAGCTCATAGACCATTAATCAAGACTCAAAAAACTTTTTGAAACTGCTGGATAAGACAGATTAAGCTAATGAAAAAGCTCAAAATTCATTTTTTAACTACTTATGCAGATTTTTGGCTAAGTCTTAAACTACAAATGCAGCCTATAAAACTACTTACTCAATGCATTTAAACACTTGAAATTAACATGCAAACAAAGCTTAATACACACTTTAAGCTATGATTAAAAAATCATCTAATCTAAAAGCTAAATACCAACAAATTTCAAAGCATCACTAAGATTGACTTGGTTTTATTTGGATTTTTTTTTATAAAAACATTTAAACTGCTTGATAGACCTAAATAAAGCTACTAACAAACTGACTTTTGACAACCCATGCCATAACCCCATTCACCAAATTTTAGAACCCTTGTTCCCAAACACCCCTTTAATACTAATTTGCTTTACGAGCTGAATTGGGTGATTTTAGGCCAAAGGGTCCTCAGGACAAAAGGAACACAAACATTAGAAATAAGCTCACATAACGCATATATCAAAATAATAAAATAACAGCACTAATAAGCTGGAAAAATAAGCAAATGCAGAAAATTAGCTTAAATTGAAGGAAAAAGGACTTACCAAAGCCTTAGCTCTAAACAAGGCTACTACTGCTCATTAGAGCTTAATCAACAAAGCTCTAGCTTGTGTTTAACAAGCTAGTGGGTCCATAAGCCCATCCATAACCGCTTTATCATCCATAGAAATAAGGCTGTGGTATTTTCGGTGATTTTTTTGTGACTTTTCTTGTTACTACTTAACTTTTTTAGGTTGATTAATAAAAACAGCTTATAAATAAGCTTTAAGTGAGAGCTTATTAACACAATTCAACAACTTAGAATTTGGAATTTGGCAATTGCTTTTTAACTTAAAAACCTCAAATCTTCATTAAACTTTTTAAAAAGAGTACAATGCTGAAATTAAGTTACAATAAGCTGAATATGACTTAAAAATGATAAGTAAACTAAAATTAAGCTAAGTTATGCTAAGATGATGTACAATGCTACATTGGGGTCCTATTTATAGCCGAATTCTTCACTTGCTTGGTCTTTATGTTGTGCTTTCTTTATGAGGGCTTCCAGAGTTGTTTTAGTTGTGTGAGACAAATGATAAACTTAATCTTGGCCCTTGAATCTTCATGTGCTTCTTTTTGAGTCAATCATAGCCACCGAAACCCTTTGAAAATGGTGAAGGATTGCCAGCTTGGCACTTATACAGCTGGGGTAAGTTAGTGGGTTAGGGATGAAGTCTTTACCCACTAGTTAATTTGTGTTGCAGGGTAAATCAAAGTGAAGAAACCCGTGACTTTGTGTTGGGTAAATTTGGCGGGAAAATGTGTTATAAACAAGACAGGGAAAGGTTTAGGCTTTTGGCAACATAAGTCCCTCATGGATGTATTTAGTCTTGCAAAATTCGTCCTTGTGGTTTTATAAGTTTGGCAAATGGCAGAAGTAACCCCTAATCCTTATGACTTGTATTGCAGAATTAGTCCTTGTTTAATACTAGTATGGGGGTTTGGCAGTTTTGCCCCTTCTACTTGTATTTTACATGAATTAC
Source organism: Tanacetum coccineum (assembly GCA_026074375.1). Classification (NCBI taxonomy): domain Eukaryota; kingdom Viridiplantae; phylum Streptophyta; class Magnoliopsida; order Asterales; family Asteraceae; genus Tanacetum; species Tanacetum coccineum. Next base: position 63,800 of record BQNB010000668.1, on the reverse strand, counting down.
AAATTCAGTCCTTGTCTTTATTCTTCTAGTAATATAACTTTGGGAATTGGTAAATTAAGGTCCCTCAAGTTGTATTTTCTGCTTCAGTTTCTCAGAGTTCACTTGACTTTGTCTGTTTGACTTTTCTATTGACTTTTTGACTTTGGCTTCGTCTTTTCACACTTTTCCATTCCGTGCTCAGTTTTGTCATTTTTGGCTTTGTTTTTTGTCCTTTTATGTGATATCCGTTTCCTGCATAATACAAATGCAAAACAAACATATATTTGGCAGTTTTTGTCTGTTTTTGGTCATTTAAGTCCGTTTTTAATGGAAAAATGTATGTGTAATTAAGCACATACCAAAATCCCCCATACTAAGGTATTGTCGTGTCCTCACGCAATGTTATGAAGTAAACACTTAAAGAAAACCAAGAATCTCAATTCCCCTCGACTAATAACCTCGAAAAGTAGCTAAGTGTTCGTCAAGGGGAACTAAAGAATCAATAGCTTTGACAAGTCCTGTTTTCACCATTTTTTATATGTACACTAACTATCCCTAATATTTTTGGATTTTTCTTTTTCTTTTCTTAACTACCTGTTTGACTTCTTTTATTTTATCAACACTAGGATCATAGAATGAGAAGCGCCCATAGAATAATCTACGAAGTCCACTGGATAAATTCATCCGTTCCCGCTTTTTTCACTAGTCCCAAACTAAGCGTAAAAACGAAATCACCGTTAAGTACAAGTAAAGATGCTAACACTACTTATAACTATGACTTGTCAACTTTTTGCTCCCAACAATTATTCAATTAGAGTGATTGTGCTTAATTTTAAGTTAAATTTAGATCGACAATTTTAGAAAGTAGTATAGTTTATGTGCATAACGATATTTTTTTTTTTTTTTTTTTTTTTTTTATCTGTTTTTTTTTTTTTTTTTTTTTTTTTTTTTTTTTTTTTTTTTTTTTTTTTTTTTTTTTTATTTATTTATCTCTGAAGAAAATGCGGAAAAGGATAATCACACCACCAACCAGCATATTCTCGATAGATCCCAGCCGAGTTCGACTTAGGTTATCAGGTTGAGACCCCACAGGAGAATGTTCGTAATGTAATAGCGGGATTTCTTAAATATGGGGAAAAGACTAGGAGAATGTTTTTAGGCCGAATTTCTTAGATTTACCGCTAAATAAACAATACTACTTAAAGCACGCAAACATCAAAAATTTAATGATCTCATGGTGATGCTACTATTCATGGTTAACTACCTTTCTTCACGAACGTCCCAGCCTCATCAGCTAGTGCCCAGTTTTACATTCCCCCACGGAAATACTTAATCGACATAATCTACCGACGGCAACCAACAACTTTTAAAGTCTTAAAGAGCAAGTTTATTCTTAGTTCAAAATTATACTTGAAGTTTAGAAAAAGAAATCCTTAACCATTAAATTTACATTTTATTGATATATACTATACTACCGTCTCAGTTACATAGACTACACATCGCCTACAGCCCTCCGACAAGAGTAGTGAACTTAGTCAGACGACCGGTTTCTTATTGAAAACACTTATGAATGCACATTTGCATTTATATCTTACAATGTCCCTTGTTCTGAAGACTGCAACATCGGTTGTGACCGGCAAGATGCAGTAAAACCATTTATCAGCCCACATTAATATATTTATTTTTTTCATTTTCATCATTTTTTCATTTTTTTTTTATTTTGCAACTTATTTTCCGTAATAGAGAAAATTTCGTTTTAGAAACTCAAGTATAAGGCTGAACTAAGATGAATATTTTCGTTTCCGAAAGAGCTTCTTTTAGAAATTCAGTTTAAAGTTAAAAGCAAAATTAAGCACGTTATTTGTCAGGTTAAGAGCTTCGGAGAGAAAAGCGACAAGTTTACACTTATAAACTTTTAAGATATTCTAAAAAATTCTTGCTTAGCAATCCAAATGAAAATAACAACTATCATTTTCCGTCTCGCAAATTTAAATCCTAATAAAAGAATCCGGAATGTTTATCCTAATTACATTCGTTTATTAAATGGTTAAGGACAAAGATAGGGCTCAACACGCCCGACTCGAGTTCAAAATCTATTCTCATTCTAGCCCATATTGTTGGGAAACAAAAAAAAAAGTCAAAACCTGTGACAAAACACTTATTTTATTTTTGAAAATTTTTACATTTTTTTCATTTTTTGGGTATTTTTGCAAAAATTTTGGTGGTAAAAACGGGATTACATGACAACAACAGCTGCAGGCAAAAATCAAATCGAAGATCCCCCCCATACTAGAACTAAACATCGGGATACCTACGAAAATTCTAAGGCCCGTTTATTAGTGGCCAAAAGATAAAACGTTATTCCCGATAAGATTAAGTATATCGGAATTCCCCAAAATGAAGTGATGATTTGAAACTCTTGTGATGCAGGGTAAAACTCGTCGAGCACAGATCTTCACAATCCAGGAAATCCTGGACATACAACACAAAACCCGGACAAAACCGGTAAACATGGAAGATGTAAGTCCTCCTCACACAAACACACCTTATTCATTACATACAAAATACTACTAACTGATAAGCATGGGGTGCCTCCCACGAACGCTTGTTTAAGGTCGTGCTATGCTTGACCGGATCCCTGAATTTATTGGTCCTTGGGAAGGTTTGGAGATCCGTACAACCTCGGTTGGTAGTCCCCTCCAAAAAAAGTTTCAAACGATACCATTTACTTGAAGTTGGCCCGGAGTTTGGGATAAATAACCTCGACGTGCCATATCAGAAAGACATTGGGTTACGATAAATTGGTCCACCTCCAACGGATATCAACTTGCCGGAGAAAATCTTTATCGAGAGTTAAAGAGGAGAACTTGATCACCAACGATTTAGAACGTCGGTTTTGATCTTGGCATCGGATCCACTGGTTTTCCTTAGTTATAAATCCCAAGAATATCTCATAGCAGATCACGAAGTTCATTAAGTGTCATTGAGCTGAACTTTTTCTGAGACCCCCCGCGTTCCTGAATCAAATTTGTATGCTTAAGGGCCCAAGTAAGCTTAGTGCTTCTAAAACAATTCAATCGGTAGATGACAATGCCTTTCCATATACAAGCTTGACGAGTACACCCTTGGGTGTTTTGTAAGCTTTTACGAAAGCCCAGAGAGTGTCAATCCATTTTGTCCGACCAAGAGGCACGGTATAACGCACCACGGTCCTTTCGAGAATCTTTTTAAGCCCCACATTGATACCTTAACTTTAGCCCACTTATTTATGGTGTTACGTGGCTGAGAGGCGATGAGTGACCCGTATTTTAGCATTACCTTTGCAAATTGTTCATGCAAAATGGGTTCCGCGCTCACTATATGATTGCACGAGGGGCACCAAATCTGGGAGAAGAGAGTTTAAGAAATTAACAAACAAAACGGGGCATAAATTGGTGGGGGAGCGCTTTCGCTTCAACCCAATTTGCTAAGTTAATCGACTGCCAAACAGTATAATTTGTTTCCCTCTAGAGACGGAAACGGCCCCATAAAATCAATTCCCCCAAATGTCAAAGATTTCACAAACTTGGATAGAGTTATGTGGCATCTCATCACGTTGCGAAATTTTGCCTTGACGTTGACAAATGTCACATCGGGTGACAAAGTCATGGTGCAACCTTTGTAGAATCGTTTTGAGGCCAATAAAATCCAACGAAGAATCTTTTTAGCGGTGTAATTGGCAACCGTAGTTGGGTCCACCGGAGGTCCACTGTGGCAAAGCTTTGAGAATTGACAAAAGGCTTCTTTGCCCCGAAACACAATGCCTAATTACTGGTCAGCACAGATCTTGAATAGAAAGGGGTCATCCCAGAAATAATGTTTGACATCTTTGAAAAACTTGTTTTTTCTGTTTAGGACGACATACCCTATGACTATGAAGTTCCCGCATAGGTAGTTACAAATCTGCAAACCATGGTATTAATCATCACGAAGAGCAACCGATCCTAAGAGTTTTCTAGTGGAAAATGTTTTCCGTGATTTCCTTGTTCTCGAACTTCATTTTTGGTGAGGTTCTCAAGTCTGAGAGATGATCGCGGCTAGATTTTTTGCTCCATTTTGTCACGGAAATTCTAACATTGAATTCTTGGAGCAAAAGGAATCCACACCGCATTAACTTGCCCTTAGCATCCTTATTATAGCAAAGATATACTTTATTATAGCAAATGGTCGGTAATAACACTATGCTCTTGGACAAAACGAGATATGACCGGAACTTTTCAAAAGCGTACACTACGGCAAGTAATATATTTTTCGGATACTAGTGTATTGTGCTTAGCCTTCGGTCATTGTCTTGCTGTCATAGTTGAATTGGTTTGGAAAAGCTTGTTCTTATCGTTGACCCTAGGACTCCCCAATTGCAAATCGCTTCAATCACACATGAGTTTTTCGAAGGCAAGTCCAGTCTGGGAGCAATCCAAAATAGACCTCGTTAATTTTGTTTTTAGTGTATTAAAGGATTCGATACACTTCTATTTGAGAAAGAAAAATGGAGTCTCTTTTTCAAGCAGTGGTCAATGGATGGCAATTTTGAAAAGTCTTGTATGAAACGGCAGGTAAAAACACGGCATGCCCCAATAAAACTACGAACCTTTGACAGTAGTCGGGTGAGGAGCTGGCTTAAAACTTCAACTTTAGCCAACGATCACCTCAATTCCCGACATAGAAATTTTATGTCCAAGAACAATGCCTACATTAACCCTAAAAATGGCTTTTCTCACCAATTTAAGGGACAATTGGTATCTTTTCACAACAAAAACAACGACGTTTTAAACATTTTTTCCAAATGGGATATGCATGAAGAAGAATCTCCGAAGACCGAGAAGACATCCAATGACACTTTCCAATTGTCTTTTCTATGTCAGTCATCGTGAAGATTGCCATCATACATCGTTGAAACGTTCCGGGGGGCAATTTGCATACCCAAAAGGCATGCAGCGATAGCAAATGTGTCCGAATGTACACATGAAAGTTGTCTTCTCTTAATCCATCCGGGTCAATTAAATCTGAAAATAACCCGAGTAGCGATCGAGGAAAACAATAGTATTGGTATCCCGCAGTCTTTCGAGCATTTAGATCCCTGAGGGTAATGGGAAGTGGTCTTTTCGGGTGGCTTCATTCAACTCCTATATCCAATGCACACTCTCCACCCCATGGAACCAATACGAGTTGGTCAACAAATCATCATCATCATTCTTGTACGACGGTTAATGCCACCCTTCTCTTGGTACAAGCAGTGTATACCGGCTTACCCCGAGGACTGTCTATAGATCGAATAAAATAAAAATCGGCGTCATGAAGTTTTATCATCAAACCTCTTTTTGATGACGTCGTGAATCTTTGGGTTTATACCCGTCTTTGACTCAGAACTGTGTATATCGTATCCTCTTCCATAAGATTTTTGAGTACAACACTCTAGATCAACACACCTATTGATATCGAAGAGTTTTCCAAGCGATGGCTCGCTTGTGGGACTTAGAAACCCTTGATACTAGCTGCCTTCTCCCTCATCCTTTAAGTCCGTTCGCAATGTATGACGGCAACTTGTCGTCGCCCTTCCCTCCAAAAATGCGTATTCTAAATGAGTGCCAAGTCCTATAAGTTTCAACCTCAGGGAGCTCATCAAGTTTGATGATTTAACGGTTTTTTTGCTTCAACAACTTTAGTTCTTTTCCGGATTCTGGGCGAATACTCTTTAAGATTCGGAAGAGGAGGTAACGTTCACTAGTTGAAAAGTGCTTCGAGGATAAGAAATGTCACCCTCCGTGATCATAGTAAGTAGCATCAATTTCCCGTAAAATTTGGCTCTCATGGTAGGTATAAAAGCAAATTGCTTCTTCGAGAAGTGAGAAAAGTCACTATCCCCAAAAGATTAGTGTTGGTGAAAATTTGGAAACAATTGGATCGTACTACGGAGAAGGGATTGTTATAATGCAACAACGTTGGAGAAAACCGGAACTTCTTGAGAGTATTCTTCACATGCCAATTCAATACCGTCGATTCGGTTTATGCCCGTCATCAGATTGTCATAGCCGTGGTATCACTCGAAGTTTGGGTATCTAGAGTGAATGTGATGGCCCTCTTTCCAACACGAAGGGTTTATTTCACTTCGTAAACTATATTAATGCACGACTAGTCTTTAAGAAACTCCTCCCGGAGATTAGATGTACTACGGGGGTCTGTTCAAATCTACGACCACACACGAACTCTGTCTGGAAACTGGAACTTTCCTCCCACGAAGGAAAAAAAAAAGAAAAAAAAAAAGAACAAATAAACGGACACTTTGGCGATACCCAGAACGGTCTTCAGTGATTGAACCGTCCGCTACTGCTAGCGTCCATGCAAGTCTGGGTTAGTTCCGGAAGAGTAGAGATCTTTCCAGACGAATATGGCATAAGATTACATGCTTTTGCGCCGAGATCGCCACGGGCGTTGCATTATTATCCCTAAAAAATTCACAAGAATAAGAAATCGCCAAGGTCTCCAAGTTTGTTTCGGTAACAATGTTTAGGATGACCGCTGAGCAATTCTGTTCATTGGAGTTTCTAGCCATTTCAACTTCACACTCAACTTCTCTTTGTTTTCGATTAAAGTTTTTAGAGTTGAGGCAAATTTTGGAATAAGGGTCAAGGCATCCGTAAAGCTAATTTCGAAACTCAAATCTCTAAAGATTTTGTAGAATTTCTCAATTTGTTTGTTAGCTTTTTCTCGGCGCCTTTCATCATTTCTTCTTGAAGGAAATAGAATTGACGTTCTTTGGTTAGGCATCGGAGCACTAACGGGATCAACAACGGGCTCGAAAATTGGATTATGAGATTGGACTTGAACAACTGGAGGTTGGACGTCTTCGGTGCTTCCGTTATTAGTAGGAAGCATCGTGTCCTTTGTAACCTCGGTATCACGATTCATTACTTTCGGAGAAGAAGATGAAGTAGAAGGAATCGCGGGTCCTTGATATGAAACACCACTTCGGGTGGTGATACCTTTCAAATCTTCTTTCAGGTTAGTAACGGTGTTACCCGAGAGAGTTCTCAAACCTGAAGTAGAGGCGGTATTAGAAGTCACGAACTTGGAAAGCATGTCCGTTAAATTGGCCATTTGGTTTTGCAAGGTTTGGCCTTGGTTTTGCATATTCCTCAGAACTGCATCATTAGCCTTGACGTAGTTTGTCAAATCATTTTGACACGACCATGTGTCTAGGAACAGGAGGCATGGTAAGCTGTGGTCTGATTAACCTGGGGACGGTAAATTAAGCTTTGTTGGAAATTGTTTCCCTCGGTTTGATATGTATTGTGTTTTCCCCGATTAAAATTGTTTTGATTATTTCTTAATGGCTGTTGAACGTGAGACAACCCGGGTGGGGGATAAGGTCGAATTTGATTTGCAACTATCTGAGGTCATAACCGTATTTCCTGGTTGAAAAATTACCGCCAGCGGCTTGTGTGACACATACTCTTGGATCTTGACCACGATAAATGTTGCCACCGGTGGCTGGACAATTTTGGTAAGGAATGACCACACCCACAAGCTACACATCTTTGCTCGACCGCTTTACGAGAGCTGGGTTTGGTTTTTTCTTATCGAGAATCAATGTTCTAACCGATCTTTAAGTTCAGCAACATCGTGTTGAAACTGCTGGGGGTTAGAAGAGCTCGTACTCACTTTGCAAACGCCTGCCTTGCTTCGTGATTTGGAAAATAAAAAACCCCCGTAAATAAACCCTTTTTTTTTTGTGGGACCTGCTCCTCGCGATGATTTTGTAGTGCATTCTCGACGGCATTTATCCAAAAAGTTACCACCATACCCGCACGGAGTTCAATGAATCTTGATCATTTGAATTTAGGCGCCTATAGAATGTATCCGAGTTGATGCAATTCTGAAAACCACATGTTACGGGCATCCCACCTTAAATATCATTGAATGTTCCCCACTGACCCGTAAAACGTTTCATCAATTTTTTGTTGAAAGATCTCGTAATTTCATTTCGAAGATTTTGATGTTTTAGAGGGAGGGAAAGAATTTGTTAATCGATTTAGAAACAAGATCATCACCTGATAAGGCAACGATCGAAGGGGGTTCTTTTCAAGCCAAATACCGGGCCGGCTCCCTCCGAGGGAAAAGGGGAAAATCAAAAGCTTAAAAAAACCGACGTACTCGGTGACGTTTGAGAACTTCATATCGTAAGAAGTGTGATCTTGTTGAATATCAGATGAGAGCATGTGGGTCTTCTATCAAGTCCCAAAAATTGCTTAATTTTGAACAGATTAAGTATACCATTGCTGTGATCTCAAAGTTTTTTTGCGTTAATTTCGGGAACAACGATCGCATCCTTCGTAACCCTCAGGTGGGTGGCTTCGAGTAATTGCCCATAGTACGATTATCGATCCATCGTAACTATGGGATGATTGAAAGGTTTTCTTGATTGTTAATATGGTTTCTTTCCTCAGATTGGGCGATTCAACAAGAAGTATTGCGGACTTGTTGTTGTCAGACGTTTACGGGCTTGAGAACGAGTGCGCATGCACAAAAAAGAAATATAAAAAGAAAATTTACACTATTTTTTTTTTTTTGGTTTTTCAAAGATTTATTCACAATGTATTTTAATGGACAATGAGGTAGGACAACTTCAACCAAATAATCTACTTACTTCACGGTAGCTCTCAAAAAGATAAACGCACAGTGCGGTAGTAGTAGGAATAGCCGCGACGCTTATTCTCCTTTCGGGTCGTAGTTCCTCGGAACAACCCGTCCTTATACCACACTTTTTAGTTATGTTAATCCAAATCGAGGTGAGTCGTAACTTCGTAAAGAGCCACAAAGGACAATTTTTTTAAAATCTTTTGTTCGATTTGGAGAACCAACAGGTTTCACTAAAGTTAGTATGATAAAAACTTTAGTGAAAGTATAATATGATTATGATGAATTTTAATTTCTTGATTAAGACATTATCTTTTAATATTTTTGGTTTTTCTTGTTTTTTATAAATATATACTAAAAAAGAAATGAAAAATATTTTTGTATTTTTATAAAAATAAACGCGCTATTCAAAATTCCAACACAATGAATGCAAACTTAACGATATATCGATCTCCAGCCTCCCCGACACGAGCGGCGCTAAAAATTATTCGTTCAATTATATATGCGAATATATATATATATATATATATATATATATATATATATAGATATATATATATATATATATATATATATATATTAATATAAAATAACACAAGCAAAACACTACAAACCAATTACCTTTAGTCAGGGATGTGTTCAGAAGTAACATCAAATTAAAAATATATATATTGTCCGGCAGTATGATCCCGGGCTTATGTCCCAAAGAGGTTGAATAGAAAATCGAATGACAGTTGATGATTGATGTTTGAATAAACTCAATAAATGATTGTTTCTATTTCTATTTCTACCAGTTAAATATGCAAAAACGATTAAATAAAACCTAAAAACGAAAGCTAAATAACTTAAAACCTAAAACGGGCACGAAAAACGAGGGTCAAAAACCTAAATTTTGCAATTTAAACCCTAGAACAATTTTTAAATTAAAAATAGATTCTACTTGACTAAAAACGAAGTTTAAAAAAACTAGATCGAAAACGGAGTTCGTTTGGGCCAAAAACGAGTCAAATAAAAAATGGGAACGAATCCCGTTCTTTAAAAAATGAAACTTTGGAAAAATGACCCTAAACAAAAACTAATATTTTTCCCAGAAACTATATGAAAAAAGAAAATTTTAAAAAAAACTTATATTTTATCTTCCTGACATTTATAATTATTTTTTATAGATTTTTTTAAAGTTTTTAAACAAAATAAATTATAAAAAATACTAAACGTTTACAAAAAATTCTAGAAAAATTACACAAAATAGCTAAAAGTATGACAGTCCTATGAAAAATATAAAAACTTACACAGCTTATCAAATAAGCTGTGTAATAAGCAAAAAGTGGGCTGAAGGCCTTAATCCCCAAAACGGTATAATAAAATAACTTAACAAACCTCCTACCCGGATGACTAATGTAGCACAGCGGTAGAGGGTGTTGGTAACAAGTTTTTGTTGATATGGGAAGTTCCGCAGAGTTTTCGAGTCTTGCTCACTCGGGGTCTCTCTTAATCCCAACGCTTGTATTCCTCATTTTTTTAACTTTTTGAAAAGACTAAAAATAAGCAAATTTAAAAAAGACAAAAAATTTAAACTCAAAAATAAGCACGAAAATAAGCTATATAAGCTAACAGTTAGCTTATTTTACACTAAGTCTCAAATTAGCACTTGTTTGGCTATTTAAAATAAAAAATAAGCTAGTGACTTTGGCAAATAAGCTAAGGCAGGCAAAAGTACTTGTCTAAAAAGCAATTTGACACAAAAATAAGCAACTTAATAAGCTAAACAGGCAGAAAAGCTAGAATTTTAAAACATTTCAAATTTTTGACTAAAAATGCAAATAAGCTCACATGAGCTTAAAGCCAAACCTAATAAGCAAAAAGGGGCTTATTCTAATCTATTAAGCTATACTAAACACAATTAAGCAACTAAAACAGACAAAAAAACTAGAATAAGTAAATAAGCAAATAAGCCAAGCCTATAGGCCAAACAGTCAATATGCACCCTTTAAACTTAAAATTAAGCCATCTAGAGTGGGTCCTAATGCCTGAAACTTGTTGAGCCTAAAGAAGGGCTTAAGGGCTTCCCAGAAAAGCCAAAAAGCTAGAATTTTGAAAGCACATAGGCTAGGAAAATGGGCTGCAAACATGGGCTTTTGCACCAGGGGAGAAATGTGGCTTTTGACAGATTTGAAAATAAGCTCAAATGAGCTCAAATTAAGCTGTAAATCCTAAAAAGCTATAAAAAGTAACTTAAATTACCTAATGCAACAAGAAATAAGCAAATGAAATAAGTCACAAGCTCAAATAAGCTAATTGAGCTTTTGAGCTTAAAACTGTTTGAAAAACAGCCAAAAGCCTGCTTTTGGCTTAAAAATAAGCCACCTAGAAGGTGTCTTAAGGTTTGGGCTTTTGGGGCTTATTAAAGAGCTTATTAATAGTAGAAGATTAAGCTTCCAGCTTAAATAAGCCAAGACAAAATGCTGCCAAGTGGCTGTTTTGCACCAGGGGAGATAATGTTTACAGGTTCAGAGAGTGCAATTAGTAGATCTCAAAGAAAAGTTATCAAATAAGTTTCAAGCTGCAAGTAATTTGAAACAGATTGAGTAAACCCATCAATGAGCTTATGATTTATAAATAAAGACCCAACACTAAAGAAATCTAATCCAGATAAGCTGCTGAATTATGACAATGAAAAACCTAGGAAAACTAGGACAGGATTATACTAAAAAAGGTAAAAGATCAAATAAACACTTAAGTCACTCTTCCTACTGCATTTAAGACTCTAAAACAAGTATCCAAAGTGAACCAATGAGCACTTAATCAAATCCTACAAAGATAAGCTGATAAACTCACTAAAATTCCACAAGATTTACACCCCAGACTACATTATTAAACCTTTTTAAAACTGAATTTTGACTATAATAACCTAATGAAACAAAGCTAACCCTTCTTAATTTGACTTAGTAAAACTGTCCTAGTGACACCAACCCATTTAAACCATCATTTTTGACCACTTGTCATTGTCCCAAAACACCCCTTTAGGTTCTGAAATTCTAAATTTTAGGCTAAAAAGAATTGAATTAAGCTATGTAGCATTAATAAAAACAGATTAGGGTTATGACCTAAAAGACAAAGTAGCACAATTTAATAAAGATAACCCTTTTAAAACTAAATTAAGCTAACAAGCATATTTACACAGATTAAGCATTTTTAAAACCAAAACTTAATTACACAGGTATAAAGGGTGTTAATGGTATCTTTAGACGAATTAGGGCTGAAAAAGAAACAATATAGCATAGTTTCAGCACTATGCACAGTCATAAGCAATGCTATAGTTGTTTGAGCTTTAAAAGAAAATTTAGCAATACCTGGTCCTTAACTTTGCACATAGTTCACCAAGCTAACTGAGCTAGTATACTAGCTCATTATACCCATAATCCATCCATTTCAACTTTATCATCCAATAAGCACACAAATAAAGGCATTCGTGACAATTAAGAACTGAAATATGAAATTGTAAATCTAACTTTAAAAACCTCAAACTTATAATTAAACGTTGAAAAAGAGTAACAAGAGAGTAAATTAAAAGTTACAATAAGTTGAAAATTAGCTGAAAAAAAAGACTTAAATAAAAACTAAAAGCTAAGATATGATAAGATATTGTACAATGCTACATTGGGGTCCTATTTATAGCTGAATTTTTTCACCCCTTGCCTTAGTCTTTGTGATGTGCTTTCCTTTTGAGGGAAACCAAGTTGTATATTAGTTGTGTGAGAGCTATAGAAAAAAGCAACTTGGCCCTTAATTCCATCTTGTGCTTCTTTTTGAACAATCTCAGCCATTGAAAAGCTTGGAAAATGGTGGGATTGCCAAGTTGGCAATCTTATACAGCTGGGGTAAGTTAGTGGGTTAGGGATGAAGTCTTTACCCACTAGTTAATTTGTGTTGCAGGTAAATCCCAATGAAGACCCGTGACTTAGGTTGGTAAAATTTAAGGCGGGAAAATGTGTTATAAACAAGACATTGAAATGTTTTGGGCCATTTGGCAACATAAGGTCCTCATGGAATGTATTTGTCTTGCAAAATTTCGAACCTTGTGGTTTTATAGGTTTTTGGCAATGGCAGAAGTTAACCCCTATTCCTTATGACTGTTTTGCCGAATTAAGTACCTTGTTGTCTAATACTGAGTATGGGGTTTGGCAGTTAAGCCCCCTCTACCATGTATTTAGACATGAATTGCAAATTCAGTCCTTGTCTTTATTCTTCTAGTAATATAACTTTGGGAATTGGTAAATTAAGGTCCCTCAAGTTGTATTTTCTGCTTCAGTTTCTCGGAGTTGACTTGACTTTGTCTGTTTGACTTTTCTGTTGACTTTTTGACTTTGGCTTCGTCTTTTCACACTTTTCTATTATGTGCTCAGTTTTGTCGTTTTTGGCTTTATTTTTCATCCTTTTGTATGATATTTGTAACCTGCAAATGTGAACTTTCCAACCGAAACAAAGACATCTCTTGCAATTCCTTTCGGAGTGCAAATATCACGGTTAGCAAGTTCAAGAGTCATTTGGGTGGAAATAAGCTCGGGTAATCCTAACTCTTTCCACACCGAGAGTGGCATCAAGTTTATGCTAGCACCTAGATCGGCTAGGGCCTTGCACTTGAGCTCACTAAAACCATACGGAATGAGAAATTTCCCAGGGTCACCTAGCTTTTCGGGTAGCTTCTTTAGGATAACTGCTGAGCAATTTTCATTAAGGGGTGTGTTTGCCAATTCAATAAGTTTCTCCTTGTTGGAAAGGAGAGACTTAAGCATCTTCTGATATTTTGGGATTAAAATCAATGCATCGGCAAGAGAGATATTAATGTGAAGTTGTTTAAACATTTGCCAAAATTTGTGTATTTGGACTTCATCTTTTTTCTTTTTGATTTTCTTGGTTCATTCTTGACGGATAAGGAATATGAGGGTAACGAGGATCCCTTTGGTGAATCATAAAGTTTCTTTAAGAAGGAGGTTTAGCTTTTTGGATGAGAGGAGGTGGGACCTTAATGGTATACTCACCATGTTCCAGGTCTGTTAAAGTCTCCTCTACACGTGCATCCTCCTCCGGATTTATGAATGGATGAGGCATTGGAACGGTAGGTCCATCAAGAACAAGACCACTTCGAGTGGTAATGACTTTCAATTCACCCTTCGGGTTAGCAATGGTGTTGCTAGGGAGAGATCCCGTACCCGAGGTATAAGCGGTGTTCATTTGAAAGAAACTGACCATCATGTTCTTAAGCTCGTTAGTTTGATTTGACATTGAAGCTTGAATCGAAGATTTCATTTCATTCCTTAACTCATTTTTCACATTATTAATTTGAGCTTGCATGGCTTTCATATTAACATCATTTATTTTCTTAAATTTTTCCAACTCATTTAAAGGAACAATTTGGTTTTGTTGAATTGGAGCTTGATAAGTTGGACTTTGATTGAAATTGTTTCCTCGGTTATATCCTTGAGGTTGGCTAAAACGGTTTTGGTTATTTTGCCCGTTTTGTTGAACAAAACCCGGTGGTCTTGTTTGATTAGCCACACCTTGAGGACGATAACTGGCATTACCCTGATTGTAGTTACCCGCGGCCGCTGCAAAGTATCCTTGGATATTATCCCGATATTCCGGGAAAGTGTTGCCATCGGCGGCGAGACACTGATAATATGGATGAGGACCACCACAAGTAACATAAATCTCCTCAACGGCTTTTACGAAAGCTGGAGGTGGGGTAGCTTGAAATTGTTTAAGAATAGCCGTCATAGCGGTAGTCACAACACTCGTCTGCTGATTTACTGCATGAGTAAGCTTGGCTATATCGGAAGAAGAAGAATTACCATCACTTGATTTCACTTGAGAAACAACCGATTTGTTTCATGAATTGCGGACCTTGGATTTGTTTTCGATAATCGTCAACACATCTTGAGTACTTCTTTCCAAGAGATTGCCACTGGCGGTAGAATTCAAGGAATCTTGGTCGGCCGGGTTCAAGGCATTTTAGAAAGTATAAAGTTGGTGCAATTCGGTGAAACCATGATGAGGACAAGCACGAAGGAGATCTTTGTATCGGTCCCACGCCTCATGAAATGATTCATCAAACTTTTATTGAAAATTAGAAATTTCATTTTGAAGGTTTGTCGTTCTCGAGGGAGGGAAAAATTCATTAATGAATTTGGACACGAGATCATCCCAAGTGGTAATAGAACGAGGGGGTTCTTTTTCAAGCCACCGGCGGGCTGCTCCCGCAAGAAAGAAAGGAAAAAGCATAAGCTTAATCGCATGATTCGGCACATCCTTGTATTTCATGGTGGAAGTTATTTTGTTAAACCAACGGATGTGGTCATGAGGATTGTTTTTCTCAAGCCCGAAGAATTGGTACGAAGTCATCATATTAATGAGACTATGCTTGAGCTCGAAATGCTCAACAAGAATTGGTGGAACCACGATTGCCTCCGTATAATCTTTGGTGGGTGCACGAAGCAATTCCGCCATAGTACGTTGATCGGCCATCGTAACTATGGGTGATTCTTCAAGAGCGAACGGTTCGACTCTTTGATTAGAACGTCTACGGTTACGACGTTTCGGGTTTGAAGTTGTTGGATTAGAAGAAGAATTGTCAACGAGATTAGAAGAAGAACGAGTGCGCATGCACTAAAAAGATTGGATGATTATCAGGTTTCTCAAGATTGGATGATTCAACAGAAGTTTGTCGGACTTGTGGTTGTCGACGTCTACGGGCTTGAGAACGAGTGCGCATGCACAAAAATAGAAATTTTAAAAAGAAAATTTACACTAATTTTTTGGTTTTTTAATGATTTATTCACAATTGATTTTACCGGACAATGAGATAAGACAACTTCAACCAAATAATCTACTTACTTCACGGTAGCTCTCAAAAAGATAAACTCACAGGTGAGCGAAGGAGTAGGAATAACGCGAAGCTTATTTCTCCTTTCGGGTCGTAGTTCCTCGGAACAACCCTCCTTATACCCACTTTATAGTTTGTTTAACTTTTCAAGGTGAGCCGTACGTTGTAAGAGACACAAATGGCAAGTTTTTAAATCTTTTGTTCGAGTTGGGAACCAACAAGTTCACCGGAAGTTATTATGATAATACCTCAGTTGAGAATATTATATTTTGGTATTTTTACCAATTTGTGAATTTTATTTCTTTTTTATGGACAATGTTTTTATATTTTTGGTTTTTCTTTTGTTTTTATATGATAATTATACTAATAAAAGAAAATGAAAAATATTTTTGTATTTTTTTTATATGTTTATAAAAGAAAATATTCACAGATTCAAACACAAATTGTCAAACGTAACGATAATCGTTTTCACAGCCTCCCCGGCAACGGCGCCAAAAATTGATTGGTCTAAACTACACCTTAAAATATATATAATATATAATAAAATATAAAATATATATAGTAAGAATAGTCTAGAAACAAAATCAATAAAACCGAGAAGTAGTATAGAATGTTCCCGGGTCGTTTATCCCCAACGAGGCTGGACTGGAGAATCGATACAGTCGGAAGATTGGAGTTTGAATGAGAAAAATGATTTGAGAGTGTGGAAAGTTAAATTAAACAATAACAAACAAAAACGTTTAAGAAAAACCTAAAAATTATGAAATTAAGCTAGAAAACGAGAGCACGAATCCCGAACAAAGGGGCAAAAACCTAAAAACTTCAAAATTAACCCTACGGAGAAATTTTTGCTTCTAAACTACTCTAGGGGACTAATAACGAAGAATGAAAAAGACTAGACTGAAAACGGAGGTCGTTTGACCCAAAAACGAGTCAAGACAAAAACCGCACCCGAGCCCCGTTCTTTAAAAATAAAAAAGTTACAAAAATGACCCTACGAAAACTTTTATATTTTTCCTACAAACTATATGGCTAAAGAAAATTTTCTAAAAAAGAAAAATATTTTTTTGATAATTTTTGAATTTTTTATGAATTTTTTAAACTTATAACGAAATTAAATTGTAAAAAATACTAAACGACCTTTAAAAATTCTGAAAATTTTACTAAAAATACTTTACACTATGATAAACCTACGAAAAATAAGAAACAAAAGAATTGCTTATAAATAAGCCCCCAAATAAGCTGTAAACAGCTTATGGCTTAATAGCCAAAAACACCCTTAAATACCCTGGCCCTTGGGATACTAACGTAAAAGTCCCAAGGGCGCAGCGGTATGTGTGTGTACAAAAAGAGAGGTGTACGAGGGTAGAGACCCGGGTTCGAGTCTTGCTCACCCGGGTCACCCCTTGTCTCCTTTCTTTTTTTTTGGAAAAACTTTGTGAATGAAAGTTGTTAAGCTCGATGAGCTTAACAATTTTCAAAACTACAACTTTTTCTAAAAGCTTATGAATAAGCTTAAAAGGGGCTTATAAGGTGACAGAAGCTAAAAGTTAGCTTAAAGGCAAAATGGCTAAATTTTTGGACTTTGTGGACACTTAAGCTATATCTTGGGCAAATAAGCTAAAAGGGGGGGCTTAACCTAAACTAGATAAGCACTAAAAGGCTAAATGTAAAACAAGCAGAAATATCTACACAGACAGAAATAGAATTTTGGGGGGGAAGCTTAAGGTGGGCCTTAATAGCTAAATCTTGGACACTTGACATTTAAGCTAAAGCTAGGACTAAAAAGCTTAATGAACTATCTAAACTTAAGCTAAATAAGCACTATGAGCTAAAAACTAACATCAAATAAGCTTGAAAGGAGAGCTTAAGTTGACAGAAAGCTAACAAAGCTAAAAAGCAAAAGGGCTAACTGTTTACTCTAAATAAGCTAGGAAAATGGACAAATAAGCACTCTCAACTAACTACACCACCCTAATAAGCAAATAGGAGCACAAATAAGCAATTGAGCTAATCTCAATAAGCCAGAAAGTGGCTTATGCACACAGCAGTACTAACCTTGGAAGTTAGTACTGTTGGTGTGAAATGGCTTAGAGTCCATTTTTGGCTCAAAAATAAGCAACAAGGAAAGCTTTTTAAGGCCTGAAATTAAGAGAATTTAACAAAGAGCTTATGGGCTCTCAAAATAAGCTAAAAGCTTGGGCTTAAGTTCTCTTAAAAGCCAAGAAAGAGGGCTTACAATTGGCCCCTTAGCACCAGGGCAAAACTAATGCCACAGCAAGGGCTTAATTGACAGCTTATTTTAAGCTGTCAAATAAGCTCAAAATTAAAAGATAAGTTAAAACAGCTAAAGAACATCAAGAAAAGAACTTGTGCATAAATTTTTAGAACCTAAAACTCTAATAATCCTGCTGATTTTAGAGAGTGAAAAAGGGCTTTTAGCTTTTTAAAAACTGACACTTAAAACCTTGGTGGTTTTGACTCAACAAGTCAAATGTCCTAAAGAGATTTTGCCAGCTTGTTTAGACACAATATTGACACTCTTTTTGAACCCCAACTTAAGTACACAAGAGCTTATGAAATAAGCTTTTGTATACCCTTAAAAAAAATACACAGTTTCAAAAATCACTTGTTAAGAACTTAAAAACAGGTTTTGACAAAAGAAACTTTTGAAAAACAGATTAAAAAGGCTTAAACACTCAAGCTAAATCTACCTTATCACCCCAACCCATACCAAAACCATTTTTGACCCGTTTTTACTCTTAACCCAAACACCCCTTTAATGACTTGTTTTTAAGATTTAAAGCTTAAATGGCTGTTTTAACTCACACTTCTTAAAGAGAATTGACAAATAAGCACTAAACAGCATAAGTGAACAATAATAAGCAAGAAATAAGCACTCTAATCAGCTAAAATAGAATAAGCTATAAAAATCTAAAAATTAAGGCTTTAAAGGGAAAATTTCAATAACCTTTGTCCAAGCTTTTACAAGGACTTCTTGAGCCCTCAAGGGCTTTTACCTACAAGCTCTGGCTTATAAATAAGCCAGTGAATAAGCCAATAAGCTCTTCCAACTTTAGCTTATCTTCCAAATGGCTTATTCTTGATTTTTCCAAACAAAAACTTATAAAACTATAAACTATGGAGAGTTTAAGCTTTATAAGCTTAATCAAACTTCTATAAGAGCTTATAGAAGCTTATTTAACACATATAAAGGTGATTTAAGCCGTTTAACAATAAAACTCAAATATGGGTATAAAACCTTAAAACTTCAACACTTCATTAACTTGGCAAAAAGAGAACAAAAAACTTTGCAATAAGCTTAATAAGCTGAAAGAAACTTAAAAGCCTTAAATTAAAGAAAGATAAAGAGCTCTACACTACATGCTTAATTCGGCTCACATAGCCTCCTATTTAACTAAACTAAGCTCACCCTATTTTCTTGTGTTTCTTCTGTGAGAGACTTCAAAGCCCTCATCCCAGCCATCCATGGTCCTTGTGCTTCTTTTAAATTGATCACAACCCCCCAATTTGATTGATTCGGCAAAGTTATGGAGAAAAGTGAGATTGCCAACATGGCAAGGCTCCTCTTTTGGTGGGAAAGATAGTGGAGAGGAGGGGGGATGATTATCCATGGGGTGGTTTGGGTTTGCAGGATAAAGGGATGAATTGAACCCGTGAGTTCGTTGGGTTTGAAAAGGGCGGGAAAAAATGTTATAAAGGGTTAGAGGTGACAGGGTGTGTGTTTGGGGGTTTGACACAATTAGCCCTCCAAGGTTATAAGGTACTTTGCATTTTTCGTCCTTGGTTATTGGGAGTTTGGGGACTTTGGCACTTTCAGTCCCTGAAAGTTCTATGTGGCTTTGCACCACACGTCCTTGTGAGCTATAACTTTGGAGCCTTGGCAGAAATGGCCCTTGTGGTATTTCTTTGGCAAATTGGCAGTTTTAACCCTCCTCTTTATTTTCTTCTTTTTCTTCTTTAAATAAGATTAGGGACTTAACAAGTTTAGTCCCTAAACTTGTTTTTCTTGACTTTTTGCTTCGGTTTGTTCGGGTTGAGCTGTTGTTGACTTTATTTTTTCACACTTTGGGCTGGATTTGACAGTGTCTTCTCGCTTTTCCATTCCGTGTCCGGTTTTGTCGTTTTGGCTTTGTTTTTCGTCCTTTTCTTAGATATCCGTTCCTGCACAACACAATTAGCAAAACAAGCATATATTTGGCATTTTAAGTCCGTTTTTTGTTATTTTAGCTCGTTTTTAAAGGTAAAAGGTATGTGTAATTAAACACATACCATTCTCCTTGGACATAAAGTATCTCACCACTTTCTAATGGTATCCTAACCACCTTCTTGTGGCATAATATCTCAGCCTTATACTCAGACACCCAATCCATCCCCACAATCACATCGAAACCCTCATGACTTAATGGTATTAAATCTATAGCGAACAGGGAAGTTCCTAGCTCTAGTTTGTAATTACGAATAACCCTATCAACTTCTACCTTTTTACCATCTGCTACTTCTATCAAATACCCAGGGTTTACAAAACTAGATTTCACATTTAGCAAAGGCGCAAAACTAGTAGAAATGAAACTAAAATCGGCTCCAGAATCGAAAAGTACAGTAGTATAATGATGGTTCAAAGAAAAAGTACTCGTCACTAAGTTAGGATCTTGGAGAGCGCCAACTGCATTCACATTGAAAGCCCTCCCTTTAACTTGATTCTCGTTATTCCTTGAGTTCCGATTTCCTTCAATAGTCAACCGGTTCCCCACTTGACCAGGTGCTAGATTTAACTTCGGACAAGTATTTTGATAATGTTCACGACTCCCACACTCATAACATGTTCCTGGTTCATATCTACCCCTAATAGCATTAATCGGCGCCACCTGCTTAATTGGCGAATGACAATTTCTTACAATGTGACTCGGTTTTTAACAATTGAAGCACACTAGACAAGGTCTATCTTTAGGATGATGAGCCAAACACTTAGCATACTTTGGAAGAGACCCACCATACTCATTCCTATGAGTAGTTGCTGCCACAAACCCTTTGCTTACTTTCGCCCTCTTATCATCATTTCTCCCACTTCCATACTTGCTTGACTCTTCCACACCTTTTCTTTTCTCATTACCCTTTGTCAGTGTACCACATCTGATCGCCTCATCAGTCAGTATCCCAGCTCTAAGAATTGCACTCTAGATTGTGGTTGGTTGGGTTGCTCGGAGCATTCCCCGAATCTCAGGAGCTAACCCAGCTATGTACCTCTTGATGCGTGATGACTCAGGAGTAACTAGATGCGGAACCAACTTAGCTAATTCATGAAACCAATCCGTATAGCCGGCATGATTGGCTCCCACCATCTTATGGTTCCAAAACTAAGATTCTAACTTCTCCATTTCATTGCTAGGACAGAAATCCTCTACAAGCAATGCCTTAAAATCAGTCTATGACATACCTATTGCAGCTTCGCGACCTCTTGCTTGAACTTGTGTATTACACCAAGTCAAAGACTTGAATGGGCTGGCATTGATATTGAGATGGCAGTAAGTGATATGGGATGATTATACAAAGTAGAAACGTAGGATGAATTGTGTATATGGTTTGAAAAAGGTTGTTGTGCGAACAAATATTTACATTAGTACTGCTGGTATTATACATTAATGCTGCTAATGGTTCTTAATGATGCTTCGTGATTAGGACAGTTGATTGTTTCTGCTGTTAGTCTAGTTTAATGATGCCAGGTATACGATTAATGCTGCTAGTATTGTTGGTTAATACTGTTGGATTTGCTGTTTCTACTGCTAGCATATAGCAGTTAATACTGCTAGGTCGTTTCTAGTAGTTAATACTGCTCGTACACATTAGTACTGTTGGGCTTGATTTTTAGTACTGCCAGAGTACTTTCTACTGCTAGTGTTTTCTGATGTTGGACAACAGGCACGTTTGGATCTCGGATAAAACTGTTTCTAACAACAGTTTATTATTATTGGATTTATGGCTATTATTTTGGGATTATTTGAAGATGTGATTACGAAGACAGTTGATTATCACTTATTTGATGTTGTAGTTGAGTTTCATAAATGCGTGTTCTTATCATATCTTAAATTCGTGTTTATAGCAGGACATTGACTTTAAAAATAACTTGTTTGTGCTTACAATGGTGTGACGAAGACTTGTCAAAATCTAGCAAAGGTGTGTGATTTTTCTTATGGTGCTCAATGCTTACATTTGCTATCACTTAGTATGTGTCTCATAGAAGATAAGGTTTTTGTCAAGAGGTTGCGGTCTACTTATATTTCACAGATTTATTTATAAGTTCGACGTCACGTGGATAGTGCAAGACATAAGACACAAGTTTGGGAGATTCTACTTCTTCATCAAATTCGTTATACTCAGTTTTCTTTATTAGTGATCACTACATAGAGCCTACAGAGTTTGAGATTCAAGAGATGGTAAACATATTTGTTTCAGGGGAAGCTTATTGATTAAATGTTTAACCATCTACATGCACCACTTGAGGGGAAGTATTTTTAAGTTGCATATCTTCAGAAGACCCCTATTGGATGATTACAAAAAGGGGAAGAAGACTACAAGAGATATGGTTTGCAGCTTATTATGTGTGGTGGCATATTCAAGAAGATCTTAAGTCAAGGGGAAGCATTGAATATTGTTTCATACATGAAGATTTTTTTGTAATATCAAATATGGGAAGATTGTTGGGATCTAAGATTTGATGATTACAAAACTAAATATGCAAAATTGAAGAAAGATGAAACAATAAAGACTTAATGTGAAATATTAAGTTAGCTTCCTATGTAAGCTAGGTTTTCTTGTAAACCCTCTATATAAAGGGTATTAGAGGCGTCTGTTTTAGATATCTATCATAGTTAGCTCTCTCCAATGAGAGTCTAGACACACAAAGAAAACGTGTGTATTATTAGTTAGCTTATTAGTTAGTTTATAGTTTATTATTAGTATGAATAAAGAAAACCTTGTTGTTAATATTAGATTCACCACATGAACAAGATCCGGAGGTCGGATTAAGTGAAATAGAAATCGAGCCATTTTATTAAGAGAAAAGAGAAAGAGATAGAGAGAAAAGAGAAAGGAAGAAAAAAGGAAGAGTGATGAGTGTTTTTGGTTATGTGTGTGCTTTAGAGAGATATAAGGAAGACACACACACTCACTTTTACAAAAGTGAGCTTCACCCCCTACATGGAAGTATAGAGGGAGTATTTATAGCCCTAGTGACACATAACTATCATAGCTTGTCATTATTAGTCCCTACGTGTCACGCTATAAATAAACTACTATAATTTCATGTATGTCACCATATTTTAAGGCTAACACTTGTTTATAACATTGATGTTCTTATTTATTCCGCTGCATATTAGTGTGGTTTAGATATCTTTTTAGTTCAAAGACTAAAAAGAGCAGGTCAAGATGTTGAAGTAGAACCTGCTAAAAGACAAAGAACTGAAGAAGTTTCAGAGTCAGTTCAAGAGCAAACAAATAAAGAACCAAAAACAGATGAAGAACCAAAAACAGATGAATTGTCTCAAGAACAACTAAATCAAATGGTAATCATACTTCCAGATGAAGGAATAAATGTTGAAGCTCTTCAAACCAAATACTTAATAATTGGATGGGAAGTTTTCTCTGAAGACACTATGCAATTTTGGAAAATCATCAGAGTAGGCAATCACACAGAGGTATATCAGGTTTTTAAAGACATTCTTAAGAATTTTGACAGGGATGATCTGGTCAAATTATGGAGCTTAGTTCAAGAAAGATACAACTCATCAGGACTTACTGAAGATAAAGAGATAGAATTATGGGTTGAACTAAAGATGTTATTTGAACCAGATGCATAAAATATTTTAGAACTTTAAAAATATATGCATGATCCTTTGAAATGGTGGTTATATGATATGTGTGCAGTTCATCATGTATCTACAGAGAAAGGAAAAGATATATTCATGCTGGTTGAAAAGGATTATCCACTGACAAAGGGACTTGCAACTTTGATGCTATGTAACAAGCTAAGAGTAGATCAACAGTCAGAGATGGCAGATGAGCTTTTGATAAAGATCTATAATATAGCAAACAGACCAAGGAACTAAGTGTTTGGAAGCATCCTCAGTAGAGTACATTAGAAGATACTTGTGTTTTGATGGTAAATCACAAGTTTAGGGAAGGATTATTAAGATTTAGAGCTTCTACACTTAGCACTGCTAATAGTTAGTTAGTACTACTAGTACATTGTTAGTACTACCAGTTATAGTTAGTACTGTTAGTTGTATATTTAGTACTGTTAGTAATATATAGTTAGTACTGCTTATGTGATATGCATGAGTTATATTAGGAATAGATATGCATGATCACTTAACGCGTTTTGTAAGCCCATTAGGGTTTCCTTGGTGTATAAAAGGAACCCTTACGGCATAGTTAGATATACGAATCCAAGATAGAAAAGTAATAGTTATTAGGCAAAACATATAGTTGTTTTGTGAATCATTCAATATATTGAAAGTTTTGTGAAAGTTCTTGTGTTACTGTTATATTGTTTCTTCTGGTGTATAAAGATTAGTTTCCTCATAATCTTTATATATTACTCAGGGTTTCAATCATAGTTGTTTTAGATCTATCTAAGACAACTTAAGCTTTAACAAGCTAATCTAAGATCTGTAAAAAGGGGATCAACAGGTTTTAATTATAACACAAAATTGAGTTTTTAATTGGGAAAATTGTAGAAACATCGACCTAGATTTTGCCATGTTCAAGAGGTTTTGATAACGGCAGAAAGATGGAAGTTTGAAGTTGTGTATGAGAGAAGTGTTTAGTGCTTTGAAGGTCTATTTATGTGTTTAATGGGGTGACTGTAGCAGTAAATGAAAGGAGGGTAAAAAGAAATGAAAAAAGTGTCCCTTGAGTACAGGGCACGTAGTCACTCTTAACATCAAAGCTAATGGGCCATCCCACATAAGGACTGTTGTGGCAACAAGTTTCAAAAATAGGTATATCATTGGTGTGATTAGGGACTACGAGTGTAATTTTGCATAAACCACATAGATGAAACATGTAATTTTTTTCTATATGAAATAATATCTATACTACTTTATAAAGAATTTAGCCAATTTCTATTTTTAGAAGTCTTAAAAAATTAAGTAAAAAATATTACTTTAATAGGAAAGTTTATGCATACATGTTTTTAAAAGCCTTTAAAAAAACAACCAATTTAAAATTTTAAAGTTACAAATGAAAATTCAAGTGTCTTCATGTACAATAAATTTTGTAACAGCTCATTCATTTCGTAACAGCCAAAATCATAAATGTATTTTAATTCACGTTTTGAATCTATACTCCAACATATTGAATATAAATACCTAATAAACAAAACAAAAAATTCATTTTTCTTTCTCACACTATAAACACAAGGTACCAAAATCATCCCCTCTCTCAAATTCGACGCCACCTTCTCCACCGCCACAACCTTTGCTGATTGTCACTGCCACCAACGCCGCCACCATCAGCCGCAACTATCACGGTTTTGTTGTGCTTTGTTGTTTTTGGTGTTAGATCTGATGGTCTTGGGTATAGATCTGGTTGTTGTGATTTCGATTTTAGTGGTTTATGTGTTAGATGAATCTGAAAACTTAAACCGGGATCTAACCCTGATGTCACCGGGATTTAAAAGAGAAAGAGAAAGGGATAATTTATTTATTGTTTGAAAACTTAAACCGGGATGGTTGCGGTGGAAACTTAACAAGATTGAAAAGAGAGTAGAAAGAGAAAGGGGCGTGTAGGGAAGATGAGAGAGAGTAATTTTATTTATTGAATAGAGAGAGTGAGGTTACTTTGGTTGATATTGTATTTCTCTTCAAATCATATGAAAGTATTTAATTTGTAGATTGTATATTTTCAACTTTAGCTTGAATAATGATCTCAGTTTTATATTTGCCTAATTTAAAATAAACTGTCATAATGGTTCAGTTTTGTTTTTGGAAAGAGTTCAACTAAAACACCTTCTTAATGTAAAAAACGTAAGACATGTTATGGGCCGTTGGATGATATGAAAATACAAGATCTTATCACTGATTTTTTGCTTTTTTTTGAACGAATCTTATCACTGATTCACCATTTGAAATTTCCATGTCAGTTATTATTTCACGCTCCAAATTAAACATGAAAACATCTATCAAGATCATTAGTCTGGACGATCATTCGTATTTCCTTAATTGATAGCTAAAATTCCTTTTTATTTTTATTTTTTATGTTTAGGTTCATTTCTTTTGATCTTTCGATCAAATTTTCTTTTTTAGCATTGCTTTCGAATGTTTCTTTATTTGTGAATTCCGATTCATAGGAAGGTGATAATGATGATGACGACGATGGGCTAATTATGATTATGATTACTATCAATAAGGACGCTAATGATTGTTCACAGCGATGCCACATCGATGATGCCGTAAACGATGACAATGACCAACTATGATGTAGATTAGATTATGACGATGACGATGCCTCGATGACGATTCTTCATCGGCGATTAACACTATCAATGAAAACTAATGATGCCAATGATCATTGACTATGATGCAACAATCGATATATATGCCGAAAATATAAACGGTAATGATGAACCATGATGCATAATTGATTACGATGACGATGAAAAAACGATATATTAGGATGTAGATTTACGATGACGAAGACAAAGAACAATATTATGAAAATGGTGTGCCATCATAATGATTATGCAATTTAACTTTTGTTGATAATGATTATGCAACTCAAGCTAATATTCAATCTAACATGTTGCATGGTACAATCCTTAACGTCTAGGAAGTATAATTTATGATGATGATTAAGATGAAAATAATTATATGATTAACATGATGATGCCTCAACATGTTACATTTTAGACCTTAAGAATGAAATATGGCAAAAATTAACCTTCGGAGTTGACTTTATGAGTTTGGTCCTTCAAGTTTAAAAGATGTACAAAGTAAACCTTGTACTTTGGAAAGTGACATAATAGATCCCTATAGTTATAACTTTGATAAAATGACATTTTTAGTCCTTTTAGTTATAAGTTTCTGAAAGTTACGATATATACCCCTTGCATGGATTATAATTACAAAACATGCTCAAATTGCCATGCAAGCTTATTTTAACATTTCAAAAGATATTTATAGGTTATAATAAAATAAAATATGAAGATTTAAAGCAACGCAAGTTTAAAATAACGATTCGTTAAGCTAGGAAGAAAAACGGGTCGAATTAGGGTTTTAAAACGTAATAGTTCGGGTTTTTTAAGTTTCAAATTCTTCAATATCAATAAGTGGTGGATTTTTTTAACATTAGTTAGCCTTGCTAGGATAGATTTTAACTACATTTAACCTTTTGACATTTAGTTTAGAAAAAACGCGAAATTAGGGTTTCGGGCGTACGGTTTTGGATCAAAATGGAAAATGAGCATGAATTGGGTTATGAAACTTTAACAAGAGTTTATTTAGGATCATATGAATATTATAAGGGTTTAGTAGCAGGTATGAAGTTGATAGAACCTGGGTTTGAGCTTATTGCTTAGAAACGGGTCAAAATAGGAACTTTTAGCTTCGTACGCCTAGAATAACGACTCTCGGGCTTCTTTTCTCGATTTCCTTTGCTTCCTTTCTGATCTGAGACTTCTGTTGGATCTCTTAGAATACATATGAGCAAGGATTTCTGCTTATGGATGGGTTATAGAGGAGGAAGTGGGGATGAGTAGAAATGAGCATACTTCGCCCCTATTTATACTTTAATTGAATATTGGTGACCAAGTTTGGATAGATAGGTGTCATACTTCTAATGTATCTGAGTTAGGGAGTCTAGGAGATGACTAGGAAGAGCTAGAATAGTAGATAGGACGTGTTGGAAGGCTTATAAGGGGTGTTTGTGTCCACTGCTTGAAAAGATAGACAAAGAGGTGATGTGGTTGCTTTCTTAGCCAAGTATAATGGTTGTAGAATTTAGAGAGGTGCTTGTAAGCTGATATAGAAACATGTGGTTTGAGTCACCAATGGTGGCTAAGTTGCAAAGATAAACTTCAAAAATGGGTCAAAATGCAAGGAATGAAGGTCGTGGGTACACTAGGGCTCGAAATGGGTTTTTGAGCTTGTAATTCATGTGTACTTGATCCAAGATGATAGATTACTGATCTTAAGGTTTGTATTAAGGATTATAATCATGGTTTGATAAGTGGTTTGGGTTAAAATGGGTCGAAAATGAATGAATAAGTCGTGGGTTCAATTTAGGGCACATTAGGGTTTTCAAGGCTTATAACTTTTGTACATTGCTAAAATAAGGATAGATCATGGATTGTAAACTCATATTATGAGTTTAAAATGACACTTGATTGATTGTTGGTGTTTTAAATGGTTAAAAATGAGTAAACGGGTCGAATGATCCATTTTGGTACGTTTACGGTTTCTTGGATTCATTTTGTGTATAATTAAGATGAAATGATGAAATTATGATTGAATATGATTGATAATGTTGTAAATATGTTATTTACAAACTTATTTGAGTATTGGTTTAGGTTTATGATGGATAAAAACCAGGAATCGGGTCATGGTTTAGTATTTAGCTCGGGTTAGGGTTTCTAACTTTTGAATTAGGGTTTTGAGTGTAAAAATGTGTATGAAAGCTTATGAATAAAATAATTAGGGTTTACACATTGTATATTGAGTGTAGTAGCTTGCACAAGAGTGGTGGTGAAGAAACTGGAATGAAAACGGAGGTAAAACGGCTATTTTGGATGTCATGCTTAATGACTTGTACATTGTGCTTTAAAAACTTGTACTTGACTTGGAGGGAGTTTATATTTCAAATGAGATGTTATATTACTTGAATACTATGCTTTCAGTGTTGTCATTCACTTTCAGATATTAACACATTCTTGGCTATTTAGGGTTTAGAGGTATATGATAACGGTTTAAAGCTCGTTTTGATATAACGTTGCGAATGGTACATTATAGGAATAATGTACTTTGTAATAAGGATATGATAATATTGACTTGACATATTGTGATGTTTGCTTGACATATATGAAGACAGGATTGCCATAGGTAGGTTGCGTGAGCTTGTCTACTTTAGTTATGCAAGTTACCTTGCATAATGAGATATTGACAATGCAAGTAATGTAATAAAGCGAAAAAATTTCCCGTATAATTGTGATAATAGTAAAATAGGTTTTGCATTTGATGAAAATTCTTGGGTTGTTATACACACTATAAACACAAGGTACCGAAATCATCCTCTCTCTCAAATTCGACGCCACCTTCTCCACCGCCACAACCTTTGCTGATTGTCACTGCCACCAACGCCACCACCATTAGCCGAACTATCACGGTTTTGTTGTGCTTTGTTGTTTTTGGTGTTAGATCTGATGGTCTTGGGTATAGATATGGTTGTTGTGATTTCGATTTTAGTGGTTTATGTGTTAGATGAATCTGAAAACTTAAACCGGGATCTAACCCTGATGTCACCGGGATTTAAAAGAGAAAGAGAAAGGGATAATTTATTTATTGTTTGAAAACATAAAACGGGATGGTTGCGGTAGAAACTTAACAAGATTGAAAAAAGAGTAGAAAGAGAAAGGGGCGTGTAAGGAAGATGAGAGAGAGTAATTTTATTTATTGAATAGAGAGAGTGAGGTTACTTTGGTGGATATTGTATTTATCTTCAAATCATATGAAAGTATTTAATTTGTAGATTGTATATTTTCGAATTTAGCTTGAATAATGATCTCAGTTTTATATTTGCCTAATTTAAAATAAACTGTCTTAATGGTTCAGTTTTGTTTTTGGAAAGAGTTCAACTAAAACACATTCTTAATGTAAAAACGTTAAGACCAGGTATAATGGGGACGTTTGGATGATGGAAAATACAAGATCTAATCACTGAATTTTGCTCTTCAAAAAAATCATCTCAACCGTCCACTAGGCCTTCGGGATTTGTGGGATTGCCAACTTGGCATGGGTTTAAGTGGAGGAGGGGGGAGGTGTTTGTTCATGGGGTTTTTGAGGTGCAGGGTAGAAGAGGGTTTGTAAACCCGTGATTTGGGTTCTTGGGTTTCAAAAATGGCGGGAAAGTCAGGTTGTATGAAAAAGAGAGTGACAGGGGATAAGTTTCCCCGTTTGGCAAAAATGGCCCTCCATGGTGTTAGTTGTTATTGCACCCACGGTCCTTGTTGGGTTATAACTTTGGGGACTTGGCAAAACAAGTCCCCAAACGTTTATAAGACTATTGCACCGCACGTCCTTGGTGATTGAAAGTTATAAGGGTTGACAGTTTTGGCCCTTGTGGTGTAACTTTGCAGAAATGGCATCTTGCACCCTTGCCATTCATTTTCTCTTTTCTTCATTAAATGTAAGTTAGGGTTTTTACAATTTCAACCCCAAACTTATATTTTTGGACTTGTTGACTTTTGGATTTGTCGGGGTTGACTTTGACTTTGACCAGTTGACTTTTCTGTTGACTTTTTGACTTGATTGACTTTCCGGCTTCGATTTGGCTTTGTCTTTCACAGTCTTTTCCATTCCGAGTCCGGTTTTGTCGTTTTGGCTTTGTTTTTCGTCCTTTTCTTGGTTATCCGTTCCTGCACAATACAATTAGCAAAACAAGCATATATTTGGCATTTTAAGTCCGTTTTTGGTTATTTTAGCTCGTTTTTAAAGGTAAGAGGTATGTGTAATTAAGCACATACCAATGATTAAGATGAAAATAATTATATGATTAACATGATGATGCCTCATATGCAAATTTAAAGATGCAACTAAAGATGCAGTTTATGCAATCGGTTATCATGCCTCATTGATTCAAAGCTGGACAAAAAATTAAATATAATGTATATTAATTGAATTTAATCATCCATGCAATATTGCAATTGATGAATTTAATTCAAAAAGAGAAAGAACACTTCCTAAAATGACGGTTAAAGATGCAGACTAAATTAAAATCGGTATCGTCATTACATCATGATGTAGATACTTGACATTTTAATATGAAATAGTCCGTGATAAAGTTAGTTTTTAAAAATTTTGCTAAGCGTAAAATAATTATCATGGAAAACATGTGATCGAAAAATATTATCCACTACAATTTCAGATTACATGATACCCGACGTCGCAACGCGCGAGTACCCTGCTATCTTTAATTTACGTCTTTAAATATACTACTTATGCCACTCTCTTTAATTTGAACATTATGTTTATTTGGATGTGAAATAGTTGCATTGTATGGTTTATTGTTATTTTAATTAAAATTTGTCATTATTTCGTAAAGTTATTATTAGAACAAACATATAAATAAACTACGTTTGTTCGCCACAAATTTAGTTACCGAGTACCTGCTGTCGCATTGCGCGGGTACCCGGCTAGTTTACTTTTAAAACATGTGTCATATAAGCTTCTAAAAAACTTAATCATGATACTAGGAAATGGAAAGAGAATAGGTTATGAAAATACAATCTTAACAGGTGCAAAATGTCTTGAGAATTTTGTATTGTGGTTCGGTGATATATAAGTCATACGATTAGGGCCGCGCTAATGAACCGAACACTCAGCTAGCATTCATTAATTGTTCGGCTAAAAGTTCGTTTATGATTGTTTATTTATTAATTGAATTAACATGAAAAAGTTTTTATGTTCGTTTAATTAAATGAAGGAACATGAACACATGACTTGTTTATTCATTTACATTTGTGAACGTCAGGTTATATGTGTCGTTTATGTAAGTTTATTTGTTTTTGTCCAAATATCGTGTATTTATATAATACACTCTTCGTAAAATAGGCAAACTTAGACAAACGAACACACAAAAGACGTTACAATGTTCTAGATATTTTGTGCTTGTTTTTATATGTTCATTTATTTACGTTTGTTTATGTCTGTTTAACATCTTAATAAACGAATTTAAACAAACATGAATAATCTTATTTTTCTAAGGAAGAAAAATGTTTATCCATTTTTTTGTGTTCGTTTATTTGTACGATTAAACTTAAACTAACAAACACGAACAAGCTTTATGTTCATGCTCGTCCGATTCATCTAGAGCCCTGCATACACGTAACAATGGGTACACCGACTAAAACGTTTGGGTTAGTAAATTTAAAAATACTGTAGAACATGCATGTTAAAAGTGAATATATATATATAAACTTTGGTGAGGGCTCCCCCTCCTATTAATTTAAATTCTCGGCCCTTCATTTCAAAACCTTCTCCAAGTCTTAATCCTCTTTCTCTTTCTCTTTCTCTCTCTAACACACCAAAATCCAGAAAGTGAGTAGCTATCAAGACCTCCTTATCGTGTGACAATTCAAACAAAAGTAACCTTAAAGATAAAAACATGGGGAGGCATTCATGTTGTTATAAACAAAAGCTAAGGAAAGGCCTTTGGTCTCCAGAAGAAGATGAAAAACTCATCAAACACATCACTAAATTTGGTCATGGTTGTTGGAGTTCTGTCCCTAAACTTGCTGGCCTTGAAAGATGTGGCAAAAGTTGTAGGCTAAGATGGATAAACTACTTAAGACCTGATTTAAAAAGAGGCACATTCTCTCAACAAGAAGAAAAACTAATTATCGAATTACACGCCGTTCTTGGTAACAAGTAAGTTCTTTAACATCCTTCCTCCATTTTGTACAACATATAACACACACACATGAGTAGATGACACATGGTGTTGGAGTCTACCACCACACGTACTTAAACCACTAAAAGCGCTCCTTTTGAGTAGGTCGGCCTGAGCACTTCTTGTTTGGTATATTAATTTTTTTCCTTGTATTTTATTCAGGTGGTCGCAAATTGCAGCTCAACTGCCCGGAAGAACAGATAATGAGATTAAGAACTTATGGAATTCATCTATTAAGAAGAAGTTAAGGCAAAGAGGGATTGATCCAAATACACATAAACCACTTTCAGAGGTCAACGACAAAGCTTTATCTACCAGTAATGATAAGAACTTACAAGGCTCATCATATAATCTAGACGAAAAAGCTAAACCAGCTCCTGCAGCCGCAATAACAACAACTTATCCGCTCCTTGACAATCCAACACCGGCTACACACGAATTCTTCCTCAACAGATTTGTAACAACCAAGCAAACAGAATCCAACAACAACCTTAACGGATTCCTCCCTTTCAGTTATGCACAACCACAACAAGAATCTACTGATCTTTTCTTCAATACTGATTCCGGTTCATTACTCTCAACCTCAACTCAAAACACATCAAACTTCCAACAAAATACTTTTATGGGTAGTAATAATAATGCGAGTTTGTTCCAAGGTCAAAACAACGGGTATAATCAGTCATGGGGATTAACTGAAAGCACCAAAAGTCAAAACCATAATGCTTGTGTGGAACAAGATCAAGATTACATCAAATGGAACGATCATCAGTTTCTTCAAGTTCCTTTTTTGATAGAGAAATCGTCGAACGAGACTAAACCAGAAGTAAATTTCGAGGTCAATAACCATGAAATATATCATGCTCAGCAAAGTGTGGATAGTTACAACAAGCATTTTCAAAGGATATCAACAAGTTATGGACAGTTTACATAGATTTTCAGCAAATTCATATTCATATTTCATACTGGTTTTATTTTTTATTTTCATTTAAAGTCGTGTAAATAGCCTTCCAAGGATTTGTCAATTTGTTTTATTTTATTTTATTTGCTTCATTTTCAAACAGGGGATAATTTTCTACAATATTTCATTCGTCTGCATATTCGGTATGTATTGTTATTATTATCATTGTTTATTTTCAACATTATTGCTAATTAATCAACATCATTCTTTATGCTTGTAATTGTGATGTGATAGGAGAAACATGCATTATTATTAGCGTACTACTATTGGTACCTCTCTGTCCCACAAAAAAGTACAAAAAAAGTACTTTTGATTCCTTTTATACCCTCTTTTTACAGTGCAACGCAGTTTTTTATCAGTTTCTGTTCCGTAAATTTTGACAGTTTCATATTTTTGACCTGTTAAACTTTATATTTTTCGTTTCGTTTTTTCCGTGTCACAGTTTTATAACATATACAAAATTATAAAAATAAAAAAAATGAGAAAAACCAGGGGGGTACAAACGGTTTTTCAGGGGGGTACAAATAACATGAGCCTTATTATTATGCCTTTCTATTTGTATTTTAATAAGTTTGAATAATTAAGAAAGATATAAATAACTTGCGTGTTTACAACTTTTTTGTTAAACTTGTTATGTTACTAATTTTATACTATTTAATATCATCAATGATTAGCAATGTTTGAGCTGTTAGTATTTTAATTTATTTTGCTTCATTTTAAACAAGGGGTAGTTTTCTACAATATACATTTGATTCTTCTCCATATTTGTTATGTATTTTATTAGTACTCCGTATTAGTTTACTTGATAATTTATGATACCCTCTTAATAAACGTCATTTTCATTCTATTAGAACTTCTGATGTGATAGGAAAAACATTATGTTTTCATTTTGTTATTTTGAATAACACATTTGAGTAAACTGTACGTGATGTGCATTGTTATACTTGTAACTTATATCCTCATATGAGTATTTAGAGTTAAGATCAACAACATGGACTCATTATTTGTCATAAATCCAATGAATCAATCTCAACCATCTATTTTTTCATCAAAAATAAAAAAAAACACTTTCCACCTCTTTTTTAAAAATAAAATATCTTACAAACGGTAAATCGTCACACGACAAAAAATACACCATCGCGACGAGTATTTTTTATCTTTCAGTAGACGGGTGACACGATATACTTTCGAGGAACTTTTTTTTGATTTTTTTTTCAGTCACGAATTGCGAAAATCATATATGATTCGTATAACGAATCATATATGATTTCATGAAATCATATATGATTTCATAAAATCATAATATATGATTTGTGATTCTAACGAACTTTTTTTCAATTTTGTTTCAGTCACGAATTGCGAAAATCATATATGATTCGTATAACGAATCATATATGATTTCATAAAACCGGTATAGTGAGTATCATAAAATCAAGATATGATTTCATAAAATCAGATATGATTTTGTGATTCTTACGAACTTTTTTCAATTTGTGTGTTTCAGTAATCATATATGATTTCATAAAATCATATATGATTTGTGATTCCGACGAATTTTTTTTCAATTTTGTTTCAGTCACGAATTGCGAAAATCATATATGATTCGTATGACGAATCATATATGATTCGTATAACGAATCATATATGATTTCATAAAATCGTATATGACTTCATAAAATCATAAAAAAAAGTTCGTCGAAAGTACATAGTGTCGCCCCTCTATAGAAAGATAATTTAATTCTCGTCGCGATGATATGTTTTGTTTTGCGTAACGATTAACAGTGTGTGAGATATTTAATTTTTTTTAAAAGGTGGAAAGTGGGTTTTTTTATTTTTAATGAAAAAATGAGTGGCTAGGATTGGTTCATTGAGTCTATAACAAATAATTGGTCTATATTGAACTTTTGGCTGAGTATTTGTTTGTCATCTTTCTTACGTACAAAATTAAATCATTATTATGTGTCTTACACTCAGGCATGGAGCTAGGGGTTCCTGTAAGTACGTGCTCGGGACATTTATAGATTTTTTCGATATAGTGTTAATTTTTGAAAAAAACATTAATTTTTCCCAAATACATCTTAAATCCACCCGGTCTATCGAAATGCGTTTCTAGTCTTAATAAAGTCTTCGTGTTAATTCTATATATTATGGTACAAAAAAATTGTGCACTCATTCATATTTGGTCATGACTCCGTCCACTAATAGCGGTATATCTCTCATCATGTATATCAACAGGATTTTCACCCGCGCGTCACCACGGAGTGTTTGTATTCGATCATATTGCACGTAGTGTAAATGTCAATTTTTTAATGACCTAGGATCGGGTTTCCTATATTAGCCGTAAAGATATTTTAGAAACATTTGTTAGTTTTTTAAAGTACCTCATCTTCAAAGAAATTAGGAGTCACTTTTTGAATTTGTACACTTAACAATTTTTCGGAGCCCTTTTCAAAACGCGCCAATGTTTTTATAATTGTTCTTTTGAAGTCATAACCATGTGGTTGACAAGGTCCTTAGTTTTAGTATTTTCTCTTTATATCATCTCTTTGATTGACGTTATATTGTAAGAGCGCTAGGTACCATAACTTAATAATACTGTCACATCAGTGTCACATCAGCTTTACTCAATAACACTAACACCCAAAAAAACCCCAGCAATCATAACATCATATTAACATCACTTTTGAGACTCACTCTTTTTTTATTTTCTTTTTATTTAATCACATAACCACACAAACAATACACATTTAAATCTCAAAAAAAAAAATTGAAAACCCAAGTTGGTGGGTTAACTTGGCCACCAACACCAGCTTTAACTTGGAAGGGTGGTGTCATAACTTGGTGATAGGGAACTGATTAGTACTCATTTGGTGGCACGTGAGGGGCACGTGTGGATTTGAATCCACACGTGAGGTGCACGTGACTTCATCTCCTCAAATGAGTCCTAATTACTTTTCCCGCCACTTTTCTATTTTCAGATTCCTATAAAAAGTCGATAGCTTACTTCATTTCATTTGTCTAGAATTGTTTTGGCTCTCTTCTCTCTCATTGTAATCTGTTGTAACAAACTTGTAACAAACTATCTGCCATTGATCAATCCAACTAAGCTTTCGACTATCATTTCTTAATCTCTGATTGTCCTAGTTAGTTTGGAATCCATTAACGGGCTTAACTGACCCTAGTGGTACTTATCAAGTGGTATTAGAGCCCTTTCCTGAGGAGCTCATTGATTCTGTTCATTTTTTCCGCCAAATTTTGTTATTTAACTTATCAACTCAATTAGTATTCCGATCAACTGAATTTCGTTCATTCCTAATTCAGAATACGTTCCATTTCTCAAATACGTCTTCCTTCATTGTTATTTTAGTCTTAATTGTCCATTTCACAAATACGTTAGAGATCTTTTGATCATATAGGGGCACATAGTCAAAAATACGTTAGTCTTTGAACGGATTCATTCTTTCAGTTGATCAAATTGAACAGAATCTTGATTCTTGATACAATGGCTCCATCAACAAGAGTTATAAGTAGTAGTAATGTCAATGAAAAGATTGTAGATGATGGTACTAGGAGATATGTTAATGAAGCTTTGGCTGGAATCAGAAGAGAAATTAAGGAAATGTTAAGTCAGATAACATCATTGAGTTTGCAGAATCAAGTGGTTAATGGTGCAGTTAGGCCACAAAATCAGTACGGAAGAATGACTAAGGTGGATTTTCCAAAAAATTTGGGAGAAGATGTTAAGGGTTGGATCTTTAGGTGTGGACAGTTCTTTCTTATTGATTCCATAGTAGAGGACCAAAAGGTTAGACTTCTTTATGTGCATCTGTATGATAAGGCATTACTTTGGCATAGACAGTTTATTAAGGTCCATGGATAAACTGTGTCTTGGCCAGTGTATAGGGATGCAATTGTTTAGAGGTTTGGTACTGTTTTTGATGACCCTATGGCTGACCTTCAGAATGTTAAGTATGATAGTAGTACCAAAGAGTATCAAGATAAATTTGATGATTTGCTAAGTAGGGTAGACATTAGTATGGAACATTCAATAAGCCTTTATTTGGCTGGTCTACCTACTGAGATAGAGATGGGGGTAAGGATGTTTAAACCACAAACCTTGACATATGCTTATTGTTTGACAAATCTACAAGAGGATACCCTTAATGCTGTTAAAAAGAAGTCTAAAATGCAATTTCAAGCAAGTACTAGTAGATATGGGGGAAATGTGACTACTAATACTGCTAATTCTAAACCATTGTTGACTCTACCAAACACTACTAAAACTTGGAATGCTAAGCCAAACATAGTTCCACCTAAAAAACAATTGACTCAGAAAGAGTATGAAGAGAAAAGGGCTAAGAATTTGTGCTTTTACTATGATAAAAAGTTTGTGCCAGGCCATAAATATGAAGGACGGTTGTTTTCACTAATAGTCTTGGCTAAAAATGAGGAATTAGAAAAGGGAATTTGTAGATGCAAATGACAAATTGGAGGATATAGAGACTGAGGGTGTGCAGCCACAAATTTCTCTTAATTCTTTGAATGAAATGAGTTCTTTTCAAACCTTGAGGGTAGTGGGACTCTATGCTAACAAACATGAATTGCACATCCTAGTTGATTTAGGGTCTACCCATAATTTTTTGGACATTCCTATGGCTAAAATTCTAGGCTACAGTATTAAGAAAACTTGTCCTTTGTCAGTCATTGTAGCTAGAGATAGACAATTGGTTAGTGTAAGTAAATGTAAGGGTTTCTCTTAGAAGCTGAGGGGATAGACTTTTACTGTAGATGTTATGTAACTACCACTGGGTGGGTGTGACATGGTCTTTGGAATTCAGTGGTTATCTAATTTGGGAGACATAAAGTGTAATTTTAAAGAACTCAAGATGGAATTTATGTACAATCAAAAGAAGATAGCTTTGAGAGGCACCCATAAGGTAGTAGTACAAATGATAGATGAGAGGAAACAATTGAATGATATGGCTGAGTCTACACAGGTTGAGATATTCATGATGTGTGTTTACCCAAACATTGGCTTATCTCTAATGAGTGTAGAGCATACTAGTAGTGAAGTTGTGAAAGAACCTGAACTGTCAATGGTAGTGAAGGAATTTGATGATGTCTTTGCCTTACCAACTGAGTTACCACCAAAAAGGACTCATGAGCATAGGATTCCACTTATGAAGGGAGTTCCACCAGTTAATATCAGGCCTTATAGACAACCTCTAGTCCAAAAAGATGTTATAGAGGCCATGGTCAAGGAGCTATTAAAGGCAGGAGTGATTAAGCCCAGTCATAGTCCTTTTGCCTTACCCATAGTCATGGTCAAGAAAAACTTAGAGAATGTGCATTGATTACAGACAGCTTAACAAGAGCACTATTAAGGACAAGTTTCCCATTCTTGTTATTGATGAGCTCATAGATGAGTTACATAGAGCTGTGATATTTTCCAAGTTAGACTTGAGGTCAGGCTATCACCAAATTATAATGTTGGAAGATGACATAGCCAAGACAGCTTTCAAGACTCATGAAGGGCATTATGAATTTCTAGTAATACTTTTTGGACTCACAAATGCCCCTTCTACTTTTCAAGCTCTAATGAACGATGTCTTCAAAGCCTATTTGAGGAAGTTTACATTGGTGTTTTTTGATGACATTCTAATCTACTCAAAGAGTTTCTCAGAACATGTTCAACATCTAACTATGGTTTTGAAGACAATGAGGGACCACAAGTTATTTGCAAAGAAGAGTATGTATGTGTTTGGCACAAGTCATGTAGAGTATTTGGGTCATGTCATCTCTACACAAAGAGTGGCAACAGACCCCTCAAAGATAGTTGCAATAGAAGATTGGCCTGTACCTACCAAAATCAAACAACTATGAGGATTCCTTGGACTTACAAGGTACTACAGGAAGTTTATCAAAGATTTTGCCAGTTTGAGTAGACCCCTGACTCAGCTTTTAAAGACGAATTCCTACAAGTGGTCTGATGAAGCTCAATCCTCATTTTTTGCCCTTAAAACAGCAATGAGTATGGCTCCAGTACTAGCCTTACCTGACTTCACTATTGCATTTGAGATAGAGACAGATGCATCAGGAATGGGCATAGAAGCAGTCTTACAACAAAGAGGACATTTTATAGCTTATTTGAGCAAGTCATTAGCCCCAAAACATTAATCACTCTCAACTTATGAAAAATAGTTTTTGGTTGTGATGATGGAATTAGAAAAGTGGAGAGGCTACCTTTTGGATAGACATTTTATCATTAAAACTGATCATTATAGTCTCAAGTACCTATTAGATAAGAGGATCACTACCCCTGCACAAATGAAGTGGCTTCCTAAACTAATGGGCTTTGACTATGAGGTCAAGTATAAGAAAGGTGTGGAGAATGCAGTTGCTGATACTTTATCAAGAGTACAGACTGAGGGCCAACTTATGACTGCTATGATTGTTACTATGCCAGCTGAACTGTCAACAATAATTGAAGCCAGTTGGAACACTGATAATGATCTGTAGCAGACTTTGTTTGATTTACAAAATGGGAAGGAAACTAGGAAACACTATACTTGGTCTAATGGACAGTTACTAAGGAAGAACAAAATGGTGGTAGGGAAAGATGAACAATTAAGATTGGACCTCTTAACTTACTTCCATAGTAGTTCTGTGGGTGGACACTCAGTGGTTAAGGTTACCACTCACAAGTTATGTTCAATTTTTGTACTGGAAAGGTATAAGGAATGAGATCAAGAAGTTTGTGAAATAGTGTGTTACTTGTCAAAGGTATAAACCTGACTTAGCTACTTACCCTGGTCTCCTACAGCCATTACCAATTCTAAAGAGGATCTAGGACAGTATTTCCATGGATTTTATTAAAGTACTTCCAAATTCTAAAGGCTTCAATGTGATATTTGTAGTGGTGGACAGACTTACAAAGTATGCACATTTTATGGCCTTATCACACCCATTCTCAACTGTACAAGTGGTTCAGCTTTTCCTAGACACGGTATATAAGTTACATGGTCTTCCTACTACCATTATCTCAGATAGAGACAAGGTCTTCCTCAGTTTCTTTTGGAAAGATCTTTTTTAGTTATTGCAAGTTAAGCTGCTTAAATCCACAGCCTATCACCCTCAAATAAATGGGTAGACAAAAGTGGTAAACAAATGTTTGGAGTGTTACTTGAGGTGCATGAGTGAGGAGAGACCTTAAGATTGGACTAAGTGGTTACCTTTAGCTGAATTATGGTATAACTCCTTTCCAAGCAATTTATAGCCAAACACCACCTA
The DNA here is from genome assembly GCA_026074375.1 of Tanacetum coccineum. Lineage (NCBI taxonomy): Eukaryota > Viridiplantae > Streptophyta > Magnoliopsida > Asterales > Asteraceae > Tanacetum > Tanacetum coccineum. The sequence continues at coordinate 23,340 of BQNB010000668.1, read as the reverse complement.
TCCATGTTCCATACTTGGGAGGCTTAAGTAAGGTAGATGTTGTGGATGGAACTTTAGAAGCAAGGGAGCAGGCAATTCAGATGTTGAAGTTCCATTTGGCAAGGTCTCAAAATAGAATGAAGCAACAGGCTAATAAAAGGAAGGAGTGATAGGGAATTCAAAGTGGGTGATTCGGTATTTCTTAAGCTGCAACCACATAGGCAGGTGACTGTGAGACAAGGGAAACAAAATAAGTTTTCTCCTAAAATCTTTGGGCTATTTAAAGTGCTTGAAAGGATTGTGAAGGTTGCTTACAAACTAGACTTGCCTGCACATGCCCAAATTTACAATGTTTTCTATGTTTCTCTATGGAAAACTAGAAGGGGGGGTTGAATAGTTTTAACAATTAAAACTTTAACTTAATTTTTTTATTTATTGTAGATCTATTTGTTTATATAGTTTTAGAAATGATTAATAAATATAAACCATAAAGAATATGAGACACAGATATTTATAGTGGTTCGGCTACACGGTCACTTTTTTTTGCCCTACTCCACTCCCCGAGTCACCTACTCGAGAGTTCGAATACACTAGTCACCAAAACTCCCTTAATCGGCGTAGAGGCCTCACAACGTCGCTTACCCTTTATCTGGTACTAAGCTAAACATTGAGTTCTTTACAAGGATGAACCAATCCAACATTCGCTTACCCTTTATACGGTACTAAGCTAAATATTGTGTTCTAATATGGAGGAACAAACCCCACAACACTTACCCTCTAATAGGTACTAAGCAATATACTAAGATACAACAAAGATAGATTCAACCCTACGAATCCTATCGAGTGTAATACACTTTCCCAAATGCTCTAGATACAAAATAATACACGACTCCATAAACTATTATGATAGATGATGCTTAGAGATCAGTAGATAGATCTTCAAGAGATAAGAGATACTTGCTACAAGTAATCCTTGATGCTTGATCTCGTATAAAAACATAGGTAAAACTTATCCTATACAAAGGAAGAAAAAGGGAAAAAGAGCAAGTTGCCTACCTGCTTGATTCGGGTATAGGGCGAACCTCTTTGGGGTTCGCTGCGGGATCCAACTAGAAGATCAGGAGCATTATTTCAGCATGATTTGTACATGATTCTTTAACAATTACAGTTTGATTTTAATTAATTATTTTTAATGACTTATTTGATCTCGGCTTAATTTGTTGATGTTTGATATTTATTATGTTTAATTTTGTTCTTGTCATTTAATTTGTTAATTATTCCTTGGTTATTTATTTTTGATCTCTTTGTCTGACCATTGTTTCATTAGATATCCTTTAACTATCGTATACCCTAAGGATTTGGTAGTATTACGGGTGGTTTAGATCATGTTAATCATGTTATTAGATTACCAATTGAACATGAGATTAGCAGGGTACTAGGGTAGGTTTGGAACCCTATCCCTAGTGTAGGAAACGACCAAGTTACCGCCTCTATCACTTAATCTACTTAAAAAGCACAGGAACTCTTTCAGAGATGGTTAATAATCTGTATAGGTTATTAGACTAGTTATGTGGATAGTTGGGATTAATCACTATGACCTGGTTGCCTTACCTTCGTGACTTTCGGGGGATTCGAGATCTCAGAAATTATAGGACAGACTAAAGATAACTATTCAGGTCTGTCGACTTTAGAAACCACTAATAAAACAAGAATTAGACATTGCACTTGAGATCAAGATAAATAGGTTCATCTTTTTAGTAGTTTTCTACTATACCAATCCCTTTGATTGATAAAACCACTTTCATTATATTCATCTATTCTCTTACAATTTAATTATTTAAATAACTTTTAAACGTGACAACCATTTAGACTCAGATTTAAACCGTCATTTAGCTCTTGGGACGACCTCGGATTTACCAAAACTACACAACTCACGATCGGGTTCTCTGCCCGTTAGTGTGTTTGTAAGGTGAAACGAGTTTTATAAATTTAAAACTTGAATAAAAATATTTTAAAATAAAATACGCATCAAAGAAATTCACCAAAATACTAAAATGAAAAAAACATGATTAAAGATCAGATGTTAGCTAAATATAAGAGTGGAAAACTATTCTAACTGATGCCTAAAACAAGAAAAATGACTTGGTATTTATAGGCTTAAAAGCTACTATAGCACGGTTCTGCCGGTTCCATTACCTCAATGGAACCGGCCAGTGCAACGTAATAGAACTGGCTAATACTGTAGCCCGGTTCTTGGCGGTTCCATTACCACAATGGAACCGGCCAGTGCAACTGGAGAGAACCGGCTAACTGATAACAAATCTGAATTTAGATTTTAAAAAATCTTTTCTAGATATGTTTTGAAGTCATGCACGATGTATGAAATGTTTTCCTTTTATAGACAAAATATCTTTTAATGTATACTTTGTTAATATATGTTTAAGTCTTATTTTGCACATTTATTCTAAATGTGTAACATTTCTCAATTTCAGGTCATTTTACGACTCCTATTATTTGTCACTATTTATTTTAGTCCGATACGCGTTTACTTTTAATGTTTACTTTTAAGCTAAATCGCGTAGACTAGAAATAATCAATTAATGTAAACGATCATCAAATAAATTAAGGTTTACATCCATCAAGTAATATATAATTATTAAGACGATAATTATTAACTTTGCGAAGTTCATTTTTATTGGTCATGTAAAAGGGTTATGTTTCGTAATAAAATACATTTTGACACACCCCGGAAATACCTAGACTTATCTAGACTCAAACCAATACCTACTTTTAAATCCTTAAACACAAAAACTATCAATTCTTGTATTAATACCTACTAGTGCCAAATTATGGGACTAAAACAACTAAGAAAATCCTAGAAATCTCTTAATGATCTTCTAAGGTACATGTACATCACTTGGTTAATTAAAACTAGTACTAGTGTCCCCTAACTAACATTTATACATTGGTTAATAACCATTTGGCCATCCCTTATGACTTGATGCCGCGGATAACAAGAGAACAACACACTCAACCATAAGATTTTCCATAATCTAGCATATCTTGTACAAATATTGGGTAATTAAAGCTTGTACTTAGTGATTTATCAAGAAACCATGGGAGGTTAACTAAGAACCCCAAAACCACCTCATTAGGCTCGACATTTAGTTGGTTTAAGACCAAGAGGAGTTAACTAGCTAATGTGCCTATAAATACATACTCACCTCATCATTTCAACACTTCTTAAACTCTCTCAAGTAAAAACCTCTTCAGTTGTTTCCTATTTCATTCGGCTTACAACATAACCGAACCCATACACGCCCACATTTGCTTCTAAGGATACAAGTAACTTAAGAATCTTCATACAAGCTTATAGGAGGACGTATGAGCTAAGAACATGGGTATGCAAGCTTTGGAGCTTAGGTCATATATGAGTTAAGTGTAAACGTATCGGGTTTACTTCGCAATCCACGAACCAAGACTCTAGGACCCATTGTAAGTCAAACTACGCGCTTCATGTCGCATTACCATTCGTTATATTCATGTCTAGTTTATAAGTCACGTAGAATTTGTGTTGAACAACATACGTGAGCGTGAACATGCATGGTTCGACTCATGCATGGTTCACACACCTATATTAAATATATAATATGCCTTGTGTGGTACTGACATGAATAAAACATGATTAAACTTCAAGCTAAGGTTTAAACTTTTCATAGAAGCATACAAATGAGAACCAAGGTGATCATGGGTTCATTTTTGTTAAACGCATAAACTCTAGACGTAAACTTATTGGGTAAACGAAACCACTTGGCTTGGTAACGTGTACAATGGCTATTTAAACGAATGCATTTGATTAATAATGGTTAATAAGCATAAACGAGTGTTAAACGAAATTAGTTGAAACCCTATTATCAAACTAATCAATCAAATGCATAAATTCGGGTCACTTTGGGCTTGGCAGCCCATTAAGGGAGCCCAACAGACCCAACAAACCATGGGGTGGAGTCCACATCTTATCTATAAGCTTCACAAGCTTATTCGGAAGTCTAAGGTGCTTATCTAACATGCATGGACCTTAAATTGTCATGAGGAAACCAACCGGACCCATAACGGGCTTATTAGCCCATTACCGCCAACCATAGAACCCATAAGCCATAAATAAGCTTCGACAGCTTATTTGTGAGCTTAAGCAGATTATAAGGATTGTAATAAGCCTAGACAAGCTAATGGACCCTAAAGAATTAAGCCCAAACTCTTAAAACGCTTATCGGGCTCACATCGGGCCCAACAAGCCCATTTACAAGCTAAATTGCTAAATGAATAAGCCACGCATATGAAACCGCTTATAAGTTCTATAATAAGCCTTATTAGTATGGAAAAAAAAAGTTGAAATCAATAAGAGAACCCTAATGGACCTTTTTGCTAACATTCGGTTAAGGTTTTTGGGCCAACGAGCCCAATAAGCTCAAATAAGCTACTCCGAGCTTATTTTTCATTCAAATAGTTTCATATGAGCTTATATAAGTCAAATGAGAGCTTATTTACCCTTGGGAACTAGATTGGACCATTTAAAAGCTTAATGGACCCTAACGGGCCCAATAAGCTAAATAAGCCAAAATAAGCTCATCTGAGCTTATTTATAAGCTGACCCAACTAAGATGGCTTATTGAAGCTTAATGAAATCTAATGTCACTTGTTAGAACTTAATTGGACTTAAAACACGATTTTTGTAAAGTTAAGGGACTAAAAGTATAAATTACAAATTAGGGGGCTAAAATTGTAAAAACTGGATTCCTTATAGTTAGGGACTGTTTTTGTAACATTTGAAATGCTAGGGATTGTTTAAAACATGTAAGGACCTAAAGTGTAAATTGTGTAAAGTTGGAGGACTAAAAGTGTAATTATGGAAACTTAAGGGTTTAAAATGAAAATAGTATATATTTCATAAACCTAGGGACTGTTTTGTAATTACAAGAAACTTAAGGGTATTTTGTAAACGAAAGTGATTTTTGTAAATACTTAACGAATCGGACTATATTATAACAAGTTAAACCACGACTTAATAAATATGGATATTTATTAATAAACGTTTATACGTATACTAGAACGTGTGAAATCATACACCTTTTCAAGAGCCATTAACAATTCCAAATACATTAAATACGTACACCACCACACAAGTGATAACAGTAAATATAAACTAGCAACTTATTGTACTTTATACATTGAGTCTTTAGCCTAAATTTGTAGACCAAGACTGGCCGTATTTACTTAGGTATTTGACGGTGTGGATATATATTATCATTCATAAAGGACTACTTACTAAGGTGACTTCATAGCCCCATGTTTTATAACTATTTAAATGATTTACATCTTTGGGGTGAGAACATGCTTGTTTTACAAATTGGACGCAAGTGTACATTTTATACAATGATTTCGTGTTTGCCTAAGTAGCGATAACCCACTGAGCCCTTTATCATGAACTATCAATTACTGGATTATAAGCAAGAATGTTATGATTAGATCTATTTGGGATTGACATCCCCGTTCGGGTGACTAGCTATCACCGGGAACGAATGTTATAACATGTCGGATTTGGGATGTTTCGGGTTAGAACATCATTCATAGGCATTATTGGCAATTTATTGCATTCATACATGTCGAGCTTCAGTGTCATGAGCTTAGGAAAACGTAATTACTTTTTATGATGTTTGTATTTGTTGCTTAATCATACACTTGGAAATCTTGCGGTCCTACTATTGATTTACATAAACCTATGAATTCACCAACTTTATGTTGATATTTTAAGCATGTTTTCTCAGGTCAATAAGGCACGGGGTGCTCAGATACATTGGGGGTCACTCTTTGGAAAGAGTCAGTACTAAAGATTTGGGCGTATTACATTTTGGGAACATTTGTTATAAACCGAAATCTTTACTTATATTGTCGAACAATTTGAAGCCATGAGCTTATGTAATGAACAAGCATTTTGTTAATCCAATGTATCTTTTTAAAACGACACGTTAGTGGTCGTTCTCATATCTTGTGCTATTGATCTATGAAGTAACGCCCTCGGATATTCAACATTCCGCTGCTACCCAGATTTGGGGGTGTTACAGATTGGTATCAGAGCCAAGGTTATAGAGAACCAGGTCAAAAGTTTTGTCTGGACTATAACCATTTTCAAACACTATTTTTTTAAATGGGATTTACGAGGGACATACATGCATTACTTGTTTACATCTAGCACATATATGCTTACATGATACACACTATTTTAGCATTAGTAGGGTACTAAGTGCTTACATGATCGATATATGCGTATAAAATATACTAAGTACAGTACTATAAGAGTCTTATGGATATAACATAGAGACCACTCTTATAATTAAAGCTTATAGACATATCATACCGATCTTTCCTATAAGTAATACTTATATAGGTTATTTTTGCTTTTTGCAGTAATCATGTCTTCTGCGACATCTGCGGTTACCTACACTTTCGTTTACACTAACTCTGAGCACGGCAGAGCCTTATAGGGAGCTGTTGATGAGGAGATATCTGAGGGAGGCATCCCACGGGTCATCGTATTAGGATACGACAGACTCCCGATGCAGCCAATAGCCCCACCATTATCGGATTACATACCAGGCCCAGAGGATCCACAGACACCGCCAGTTCCTCAGGACGAGGATGAGCGTGAGCCTATGTTTGTACAGGCACATGATCTTGACTATGTGCCAGAGCCTATATACCCTGAGTATATACCTTTGGAGGATGAGCATGAGTTTCCAGCTGAGGAGCAGCCATTACCTCCTATTGATTCACCTACTGCTGAGTCACCCGTATATGTTACTGAGTCGGATCCCGAGGAGGATCCAGAGGAGGGAGGATGATGAGACAGAGGATGGTCCGGTCGACTATCCTATGGATGGGGGAGATGACAGAGATGATGATGATGACGGCGATTCATCTGGGGATGACGCTGATGGTGAGGATGAGGATGATGAGGACGAGGAGGAGGAGGAGCACTTAGCTCCGGCCGACTCTGCTATTGTTGTACCTGTTGATGAGCCTGTTTTCCCACCTGAGGGAACAAATCCTATTATACCACTACTCTCCACTGACATTACTATTGAGGCTAGGATTACCGTCTGGCCTCAGACTTCCATATCCCTTCCACCAGAGGCAGAGGTTGAGAGACTTCTGGCCATGACTACTCCATCACCATCACCACCCATCTCACTATCACCACCCTTTGCAGGGGAGCGCCTTGTTAGGAGCATGGCCCCCTTGCACATTCATCACTACCACCTACACATTTATCACCCTTACTACCATCATCTGGGTGTCCAACCCAAATCCAGACACTCAGGATAGCATCCACTCAGGCCCTTACTGATGCAGTTACTGCCGCATTACCATCACCACCACTACCACCATCTCTATACATACCACCACCTGCTGACTGTAGGGATGATATTCCCGAGTCTGAGCAGCCTCCCCGCAAGAGGTTGTATTTGTCCACCCTAGGCTCCAGATACGAGGTCGGGGAGAGTTCTACTGCTAGACCTACTAGAGGTTGATGGATAGATTATGGATTTGTCAGCACGGTAGATGCTGAAGAGAGGCGACTGGGCATTAGAGATGTTGGGTACGGTATTAGGGATACTTGGGTAGATCTGACAGAGGCAGTTCCTGAGATAGCACCTATGATCGTGGGAGAGGTCAATGCTAGGGTCACAGAGCTTGCTGAGCTCCATGAGCATGATACACATGACTTGTATGCTTTACTAGAGGACGCTCAGGATAGTAGGTCTCGTATATCACATCGAGTCGATATGCACTCGCAGCGGGTCAATCTATTTATGGGGGATAGGATGACTCTCCAGGAGACAGTATGAATAGTAGAGGAGGATGCCTATACTTCCCGAGAGGCTTGGGCTCACTCGATAGGATTGAGTCAGGCGACTCATCAGGAGCTTCAGACCTATCGTGATCATGTGTATGCACACGAGACCCATCTCCAGGCACACCAGACACAGCTACAGCTGCAGGGTACTCTTATTCAGAAACAACATCAAGTACCTGTGACTCGCTTTCAGATGCAGCAGGCTGAGTTAGCAGCGCTTTGAGAGACTGACCGTAGGCGTCAGGCACAGATGGTAGAGACTCTCTGAGTCATTAGAGACATGAGGCGAGAGATGAGTGACATGCAGGCCGAGTTGTTACCACTACGAGAGCAGCAGAGGAGAGGTAGATAGCCAGGACCAGAGGCTCGGATTCCAGATCACCAGGATGCTTTTGGAGATGCTGACAGTCACATCCAGTGATTTATCTTATTTTATCTTGCTAGGTCATTGTACAGGCATGTTAAGTATTAGGGGTTTTCCCCGCTAGCATAGCCTTAGATCTTTTGTATTGTATTTTGTGTAATACGAAAACTATTTCATGTAAAATTTTCAAAGTTATAAATGAAATGGATGTGTTATGTCATACTATATACCTCTCAGTTTGATATCTTCATCTAAACATTATTATATTCTGTCGTAAAACCCTCATGTTTTTGTCTTGTTTGATCTAGAACAAATCATGACACCTACGACAAGAAGAGGTACCGAATACCCCTGTTAACAACACAAAAAAGACACCCAAACAACATGACTCCAGAATCCATCCAAGCAATGATTTGACCAAGCTTCTTTTTGGCGAACTCCACCAAGGGAGATGGAAGCCACAGTTTCCGCACGAGGATAACCTAAGGAACGTGCAACTACCGCGCCCATTGTTTTTTTTTACGCTGACTTCATGAAGTGCCAACCTTTGAACTTCAAGGGGACTGAAGGCATCGTCGTTTTTGACTCGTGGATTGAGAAGATAGTCAGCTTCAATTCAGTGGTTGTGCTATTGAGAATCAGTAAAGGTTTGGCCACAATGCACTCTAATTAGGTTGCTCTTGAAGTTGGTGGAATGGTCTGTTAAGAACACTAGGTCCTGAGGCATATGCAATGACTTTGGAAGGTACTCAAAAAAATATGACGGAACAAGTATTGGCCCGCATGGAGAAATCAATGAAATTAGAAATCGAGTTTGTTAACCTAAAGGTCAAGGGGAACTAGTGTCCAGCATACATTGAACGTTTCCAAGAGCTAACCCTGATATGTACCAAGTTTGTTGCCAACAAAACCGAGAAGGTTGACAAGTACATTAGTGGACTTCCTGACAACATTTATGGGAACGTCAAATTTGCCAGACCCAAGACGTTGGATTATTGAGTTGGTCAACGACTTGATGGATCAGAAACTTCGCACCTACGCATAAAGGCAGTCTGACAACAAAAGGAAGGCTGATGATTCATCCAGAAACAACCATGGTCACCAGCAACAACCCTTCAAGAGGCAGAATGTCGCCAAGGTCTACAATATGGGGACAGGCGAAAGGAAGCCTTATGGGGGATCTTTGCCCAAGTGCACCAAGTGCCATCTTCACCACAATGGCCCGTGCACCCAGAAATGCCACAAGTGCAACAAAGTAGGGCATTTTGCTCGCGATTGCAGGAGTACTGGTAACATAAATGTTGCTAATAATCAGAAGGGCAATAGGGCAGCTCCCAAGGGAAATGGTTGTTTTGAGTGTGGAGCACCAGGGCATTTCAAGAGAGATTGTCCTAAGTTGAAGAATAAGGATGGAGGAAATGGGAATGCACAAGGCTGGGTTTATGCAGTTGGGAATGCAGAAAAGAGAGGAAATGCATCGGGAAACCCTGATGCCAATGTCGTCACGGGTACGTTCCTCTTAAATAACCACTATGCATCTATCTTATTCGACACTGGTGCCGATAGAAGCTTTATATCCACTGCATTTAGTTCCTTGATTAACATTGCCCCAACTCCATTAGAAAATTGTTATGATGTCGAATTATCTGATGGGAAATTAATCGGGATAGACACTATTATACGAGGTTGCACTTTAAATTTCTTAGACCATCCGTTCAACATAGATCTAATGCCCGTAGAACTGGGTAGTTTCGATGTCATTATCGGTATGGACTGGTTAAGAAGATGTCACGCCGTGATCGTGTGCGATGAGAAACTTGTTCAAGTTCCCTATGGGAATGAAACTTTGACTTTTTGTGGCAACGAAAGTAGCAACGGGAGAGAATCTCGGTTGACAGTTATCTCATGTTCAAAAGCTCAAGAGTACATGGCAAAAGGATGCCAGGTCTTTTTAGCACAGATATCCGCCAAGAAAGAGGAGGACAAGTCAGAAGGACAACAAATAAAGGACGTACCAATCGTCCAAGATTTTCCTGAAGTATTTCCCGAGGACTTGCCAGGTCTTCCTCCGGCTTGACCAGTGGAATTCCAAATCGACTTAATTCCAGGAGCCGCACCCGTAGCTTGAGCACCGTATCGATTGGCTCCATCCGAAATGAAGGAATTATCAGAACAATTACAAGAGCTTTCCGACAAACGATTCATAAGGCCTAGTTCCTCACCTTGGGGAGCCCCGGTCTTATTCGTCAAAAAGAAGTATGGGTCATTCAGGATGTGCATCAACTACAGTGAGTTAAATACGTTGATAGTGAAAAATCGATATCCACTTCTGAGGATTGACGATTTATTTGATCAACTCCAGGGATCCAGTATTTATTAGAAAATAGATCTGAGATCAGGATATCACCAGCTTAAAGTGCGAGAGCAAGACATTCCAAAGACCTCAATCCGAACTCGGTATGGCCATTACGAGTTCCAGGTTATGCCATTCGGACTGACAAACGCACCTGCAGTATGCATAGACCTCATGAACCGAGTATGCAAGCCTTACTTGGATAAGTTCGTAATTGTCTTCATCGATGACATACTTATTTATTCAAAGGACGAGAAAGAGCATGAAGAACATCTCAAGGCCATTTTAGAATTGCTTAAGAAAGAGAAGTTGTATGCCAAATTTTCAAAATGTGAATTTTGGATTCCGAAGGTACAATTTCTCGGACACGTCATTGATAGCAGAGGCATACATGTGGATCCAGCCAAGATAGAATCTATCAAAGATTGGGCATCTCCTAAGACACCAACGGAGATCCGCCAATTTTTAGGTCTTGCTATCGAAGATCGAAGGTTCATCGAAGGATTTTCGAAGATTGCTAAGTCAATGACGAAACTTACTCAGAAAGGAATCAAGTTCGACTGGGGTGAAAAGGAAGAGAACGCTTTTCAGTTAATAAAGCAGAAGTTGTGCAGTGCACCAATTCTGGCTTTACCTGAAGGGAGCGAAGACTTTGTGGTCTACTGTGATGCGTCACACAAGGGTTTAGGTGATGTATTGATGCAGAGAGAGAAGGTGATTGCTTATGCTTCTCGACAACTAAAAGTTCACGAGAAGAACTACACCACTCATGATTTAGAACTTGGATCGGTGGTATTTTCTCTAAAAATACAGAGACACTATCTTTAAGGAACCAGATGCACCGTGTTTACCGACCATAAAAGCCTACAACGCATTCTCGATCAGAAGGAGCTTAACATGAGGCAACGCTGTTGGCTAGAGTTGTTAATTGATTACGATTGTGACATTCGTTATCATCCAGGGAAGGCAAACGTAGTGGCCGATGCGTTGAGCCGTAAGGAACGGATTGAGCCATTGTGGGTTCGAGCCTTAGTTATGACAATTGGCTTGGATCTTCCCAAACGAATATTAGAAGCTCAGATCGAAGCCCAGAAACCAGAGAATCTCGTAAATGAAGACGTAGGCGGTATAATCAGAAGGGATATACCCAAGGAAAGATTGGAACCACGTGCCGATGGAACACTATGTTTACATGGCAGGAGTTGGTTACCTTGCTATGGGAGATTTAAGTTCGTGATTTGCACGAATACCACAATTCGAAATATTCATCCTATCCCGGTTCCCGAGAAGATGTTACCAAGATGTGAAAGAAATTATATGGTGCCAAAATGAAAGCTGACATTGCCACGTCTGTTAGCAAATGTGACATGTGCAAGGGTCAAAGCCGAACACATAGGCCGTCGGAGTTTGCTAGTATAAACCTGAAATACCGAGTGGAAGTGGGATAATATAACGTTGGATTGTATCAGCATCTTCCTAGTCGTCACAAGGTTTACGGGACACCTCTGGGTGATTGTGGATCGACTTACAAAAACATCTGCCTTACTTCTTGCCTATAAAGGATGAACGAACCACTTTGACATGTTGGAGAGGTTGTAATGTTACTGGATAGTGGCAAGACACGGGATAACATGCCTCTATTATATCTGTGATCATGTTGGAAGTTTCATCTTCAAATTTCTGGATGAATCGTTTCAAAACAGTTTTGGGTACAGATATTATATGAGCACTGCATATCATCAAAAATGACGGCCAGGCAAGGGAATAACTATTTAAAACTCTCGAGGACGATACGGGATCGATTTTTGCAAAGGTGGGTTAATCATTTGCCATTGGCGAGTTTTTCATACTACAAGTAGTTATCACGCTTGCATAAAAGGCCGACCCTTATGAGGCACTGTATTGGTCGAAAATGTCGATCACAAGTGTGCTGGGCGAGGTTGGGGAGCCAACTGACTGGCCAGAATTAATCCAAGCAACACGGAAAGAATGTCCTGATCAAGCAAAGGATGCAAGCTGCACAAGATCGACAAAAGAGCTACGCTGATCGGAAGCGAAAGCCGATGGAGTTTGAAGTTAGGGACAGAGTTATGCTCAAGGTCTCACCTTGGAAAAGGTGTCGTTCGGTTCGGTAGCGGGCAAGCTGAACCCGAGATATGTCGGACCTTTCAAAGTGATAGCAAAAGATGGGAAAGTTGCCTACAGGCTGGAACTTCCTCAAGAGTTTAGCAGAGTTCACCACACTTTCCATGTATTTAATCTGAAGAAATGTTACGCTGACGAACCATTAGTCATGCCATTAGAAGATGCATACAGGAGCCATTGACTGATGCATCTCATCGAATGTGACGTGAATTGTTTCCATTAATCGACGAGTTCTCTTGTTGTAGATTCTATAGCCCTTCCTGCTAGGAGCATACCCAACGAAAATCCCAATGTCAGCTTTGGCTTGAAATTTTCCTAGATTTTCGCTATCATTTGTAGGATAGCACAGAGCACCAAATACTCGGAAGAATGTAAGATCAGGCTTCTTATCATGCACAAGCTCATAAGGGGTTTTGTTATGACGAGTATGAATTAGTGATCGGTTCTGGGTGTAACAAGCAGTGGCTACAGCTTCTGCCCATAGAAACATGGGAGCTTTCGAGAATATCATCATTGTACGTGCTGCTTCCACCAGTGTACGATTACGTCTTTCAACAACGCCGTTTTGTTGAGGAGTTCTCGGAACAGACTTTTGATGAAATATGCCAACACCTTCATAGTATTCAGACATAACTTGGTTGACGAATTCCGTTCCGTTATCTGTGCGGATGAATCTGACTGTTTTGTTGAGGCCAACCTGTATTTGCTTAAGAAAGTTGGTGACAAACTCTGGAGTTTCATCCTTTGACCTCAAGAACTTTACCCATGTGAATCTTGAATAGTCATCCACGATGACTAAGATGTATTTCTTCCCTTTAATACTCTGGACTCTCATTGGACCACACAGATCCATGTGAAGGGTATGAAGAACTTCCATATTTGTATTTTCAGATTTTGGCCGGTGGGAGAACTTCTTGCTTTTTCCAAGTTGACAGGCTGAGCAAAGATGATCCTTTTCAAACTTCAATCTAGGTAGACCTCTAACCAGATCTTTTCGAGCAAGATCATTTATCGTGCCGAAGTTTAAATGGTTTAAACGACGATGCCACAACCATGATTTGGACTTGGAAGCTTTGGACAGCAAGCATATCGGAGAAGACTTCATCATTTCATCAATCGATATCGTGTACAAATTGGTGCCACGACTCCCTTTAAGGATATCTGTACCTTTAATATCACGAACAAAACAAGTATGCTTTCTGAAGGCCACTTCAAGATCAGAATCACAAAATTGCCCTACAGAGAATAGATTGTGTCCAAGTCCCTCCACATAGTATACTCTTGAGATCACACTGTCACCCATAACATAATCTCCATAACCCATGATAGCTCCTAAGTGATCATTCCCGAATCTGACTGACCCGATGAACTTTTCCACAAAATTCATGAGCTTTGAACGATTCCCCGTCATATGTTTTGAATAGCCTGAGTCCAGATACCAAAGCATGACCTGTACGACCTGCATTTGAAAACAGTCGAGTTTGGAGAGTTTGGAATTTCGGTTCCCCAATTTTTGTTGGGGTCCTGTTGGTTAGCATATAGAGTAGAACATTAGCAATTATGATAGAACATTGCACAGAAAGCTTAGTTAAAGGGCACAGTTTGCCTAAGGCAAATTTCTTTCCTGTGGGTCTCCATTGATAACCACAATTAGCAAAGAGTTTTCCCGTTGCTTTCCAAACCTGCTTGGTCTTGTTCAAACTGTAATCAGACAGTTTGCCTTTTGGTTTCCAGATCTGCTTGGTCTTGTTTAAACTGTTATCAGACATTTTGCCTTTTGGTTTCCAGATCTGCTTCTCTTTATTCAAGACAATTCTAACGGTGGGGGTAACATTCACAGAATTCAAGATATTAACAACACACATTTCATGACTTGCAGAGTTTAAACATTTGTTACAAGTTTTGCACATAGATTCAGAATTCGAATTAATTACAACACGCTTAGAGCTAATGCCAGAATCAACCCGATTCACTTTTGTCCATACTGACTTATTTGTCCTAGGGTGGTCTTCTACTTTCTTCTTATTCTCAGACTTAGCAGGCAGGATCCTATTTTTTTTGTATTACTTCTAGGCTTTGATCCGCTTGCTTCAGTAGAAGTGTTTACTCCTGTAGAATGAATCACATGGACATTAGTCTGTTGAACTTTCTAGTGCACTTCGTGTTTCTGTGTGTTGCTATATGAAGTTCCTGGTTTATCACTAAAAGTAACTTGCTTTTTCCTAGTAATAGGGGTAGAGGGAGCCTTGTTATCTCGTTCATTGAAACTTTTTGGGCAAGTGCCAATCACATATTCTAACAATTCCTGAGATAGCTTAGTGTATTGGCAAGCATAGTTAAGTGCATTATCCAGTGGTTTAACTACTCTAGCTTCCTCTACAATCTCCCTAACTGTTTCTACACTCTCCTTAAGATGGCTGATATAGTTTAAATGAGCACTCCTATTGTTCTTAAGGGGATGAGGGATGGGTTTAACGTCAATGACATACATGCCAGGAGCAAGAACTTTTGGTTTGACATAGTCACTAGTGAAACAAGACTCTTTGCTTCGCAATTGAGCTTTTAGACTCTCAATCTCATTTAACATGGTAGATGTCTTTTCACTTGTGTGAGCACGCGTAATCTTAATTGAGTCATACAATTCCTTGTAATGTTGTTTGACCTTTTCTAGTTCTACTCTATCGCAATCATTTTGTTCAATAAGAGCAGTGACATCTTTAGCATTATAAGGCTCACAACTTCTGTCATTCACATTAGCGACTAGATCTTTCAAGTGTCTAATCACGTTATCTTTTTCTTGAATCTGATGTTCGAGATTCTTGATCTTAAAGAATGAGTTAAAATCAGGAGCTTCCTGCACTGTGTGTGATCTGTGATTATCAAAACTTTCTTGAAGATGTTGATACTTTAATTCAATTCGGCATTCCCCTTCAAGTATTGAAATATGTTATGACTCATCATGAACTTTATAGACATGTCGCTTTCAAGATCCAGACAACGTGATTTCACATACGTACAGCAGTTGAGTCGACAAACAATTAACAATTAGATTCTCATTTTCAATGAGGAGGTTTTTCTTCTCAATTTCAGCACATTGCTTGTCTACAGTATTCTTGTTCACTTCGTTATTCATTTGATCAAAAATTTCTTCCATTTCTTTAACTTCTTTAAAGAGGGCTGTTTGAACTCCAACAAAGTGTTCTTTAAGAGTTTTGAAAAATGGAATAACTTCAGTGAGTAACATCTTTTTGTTTTGCTCAAAACCTTTTCCCCTCTGTAATACCTGTTTGGGTGATTCAGTTTTGCAAATTTTGTCAATTTCGTGAAAAGTTGTGTGAGTACATAAAGATTATCTTCACCTGACTTTTAGTTGGAAGAATTCTGGGGACAAGCTTGACAGGAGTATTGGGTGGATACACTGTCAATGCTGAAATTGGTTTTGGAACTGAGGTCTCAGCCTTTTTCCTGTTATTGTCATCTATGGACCAAAATATCTGTTCTGGGGTCAGATTTCTTTGGGGAGCAAAGGTTGCAAGAAAGTTCTCTTTCGAGTAATCGGGGGGGGGGGGGGCAATCCTAACTTTATTTTCCACACATAAAGGGCTTTGCATTTTCAACAGCATTCTTTTCCTAGTTATCTCAGCTATCTCACGCACAGTGGGTGCATGATTGGTAGTGACAAGTGCCTGACCACTATACAGAACAGACTGAGCTTGCTTTGCATGAGCGAGACATAAGGGATTTTTGTAGCCTATTGCTACCTTGTGTTTTTCATCATAAAATGATTTTGGTTTACACAACATGTGAACTGTTTGAACAGACTGATCCTGTTTGTATAATCTATCTTCAATCTTATCTTTTAATTTCTTTATGTCCAAAAACTCTTCAAGGAATTTGTCTTCTTTTTGTTTAAAATCCTTTTCAAAAATGTTACTTCTTTCTGTCTTGACTATAATGGTCAACGGTAGAACTAAGATAGTAATTGTGCAGAATGACGTTCTGATTATAACTAGAATCTTCCTTTCCTGTTTCGGTCCGAGATAATTATTCTCATTTGTTCTCAATTTTCGTTCTCTATCGTTAATTCAACTTTGCTTGTTTTTCAATATTCCCCGACCAGTTCCTTATATCTCGCAAGTTCAGAGGTCACTGAGTCATTCACTATCATGTCTGGCTTATTTGCTACTCTACTTTGTACACCCTGTTCATGCATTTCATCGAGAATAGACATTAGTGCATCATTTCGTACAGAAGATACATTACTTTGTACAACATGTTCTTCGTTGTTCTTTACATACTATTCATACGGAATAATATTACTATCACTCGTATAATCAGCATCAGAGTCAACAACGTAGTTGTGTTGTACATCGTTTTGCATCTCTGTTATTCATGATACTCATCAATGAACTACAAAAGGTATCATGATCTGTACCTCAAATGATTATTTCGAGTCATATGATTGGCCCGACTTTTATCGAGATTGGATTCTTCAGATTAATTTGCCATGAAAACATGGTCTGTGATGTGGGACCCTCATCAACATCAGAGTCGAATTCATCACATTCATCACTTCAAAAGACATGGTCCCAACATTGAGTCCCATATCATTCTCGAGGGTAAAGACCTCCACATCATCATCAACGTTTGTAACCTGTTCCCCTGCAAGAAACAACGACCTGTTTCTACATCCATACTGCTCCGCCTCATCCTGGCTTGCATTAGTAGCATCTTGTCCTTGAAGTAGTTTGAATCTGAAGTCCGCATTGGCCTTGGACATTCACGAGGCCCCCCCCCCTATGTTGCCCTAGTCCTTATAGTTTAAGCACTTGAATGTTTCGATTGACCAGGATTAATCATGCCTCCTCTGTTCTGACCTCCTACATTTCCCGCTACACCATTTCCTCTTGCATTGTTTCTCTGAAATGGTCTTCCTTGATTAGTCGCATTGTATCTTCCACGGACATCTTGAACCACAACTTTCCCGTCTTGAACCATAGCTTTGTTCCTTGCATTAGACGAAGCTCTAAGTTGATTGTTAGTTTGAGGAAGATGTGATTTGTACGATTGAGTGAGGAGGGCAAGTGTGTTGGATAAACTTTTCAATAAGTTTTTTTGTGAAGAACTTCCATTAGTCCCAGTTGAAGTTGTCAAGCCAGGAGATGGTTCTTTTGAGGGTTGAGGAGACTTGGATGATTGTGTTGGATACTGCTGAACTGAGGCGTCCGACACTAGTGCCAAAGGATCATTATTTGGTTGAATGAACCTTTCCATCATAATTATGTTCTCATTAGCATGCACCTCATGTTGCTTCAAGTAAGCATATAGCTGATCAAAGTTTGACTCTTTCAAACCTCTGTTAAGTTTGACTTCAGTTATGAATCTACTCCACTCAGGTAACATGTTGTTCACAAACTTTGAGTTAAGCTGCATCCTGGGCATGGTCATCTTGATGTTTCTCATGTCATTAATGAGCTTCGTAAAACCTAATCGGTAGTATCCTTGAATGGTTTCTCCTTTGTTTTGACGGAAGTGTTCAAATTCATCGTATAACTGAGATTCCCTGTCATCCTTTGTTAACTCAGAACCTTCCAGAATCATCTTCACATTTTCCCAAATGTCCTTGGCGTCAGTATAGTGATTGATGAGTGAGTAGATGTCCTTTGGTATACCTTGAAGTAGGATATTGGTTTGCACACGAATCACTTTATACTTTCCTTTCTTCACTGAAAGGTCGTTAAGACTCTAGCCAAACCGTACAGACCTTTGTGAACTGCACCCTCAGTTCCTCCACAATAACATCTGAGCCGTTCCGTATGAAAAATGGTCCTTCTTTGATGGACTTCAATAATATCTCTCCATTATCCTTTCCTAAGATCAGTGACAGACGTATTAGTTGTTGCCAAGAATCAAAGTCTGTTCCTATCAAGCATTGTGAACGTGTATCAGACCGCACACTGGATGTCTTCTTGCATACTAGACATCTTGTATTATTATGATATGATATGTTTTGATCGATCAATGATTAGTGAGTGTACGTTAAAAGTGGTGAGGTTAACGTATTCGTATTTTGTTTTAGTGATATTAAATCCCGAGTTTGAAATATTTCAAATTTCGAAGACAGAATCTCACTCGCCGCCCAGAGCTACCAAACTGCTAGCAAAGAAATAAGGCAACTCCTCTGGTGGAATTATTAGGGCAAACTACGCCGAACACAACTTCGCTGCCAGCAACCCGCCGCGAAAAATATTTATTCAAATGCCCCCACGCCGTTTGTGTTTTCAAAACCGCCAGAGTTTCCCTAAGATATTTGCTATTAAAATAGTCCAACCGCTGATAACCCTGTCAAACCGTTGGTAATGGAAACCGCTGGTAAGCAACTCGCTGCTTAGTATAAAGCAACTCGCTTCTTGAGCAACTCGCCACCTGTTCAAACCGCTGGTAAGCAAACCGCTGCTTAGTAACAACTCGCCTCTTGAGCAACTCGCCACCTGTTCAAACCGCTGGTAAGCAAACCGCTGCTTAGTAACAACTCGCCTCTTGAGCAACTCGCCACCTAAGCAACCCGCCGTGTGTCAGAGGGTTGGTAACCTACTTAATAAAATAATATTTTTCAGCAAACCGCCGTGAATAAATTATGGCAACTCTCCACGAAGAACAACGACTTTTATCACACAAAATCACCTATAAATCACCCTTTTGAATGATTTTGCTTGATTTCTTTTGCACAATACAGTACCACAAGGTAATAGCAACTAGAAACACCCGAAACTTATCATTACAAACAACAAAATCGGAGAACCTAGAAAAATGAAGCTAGGTGCCCTTAAAAGTACACATTTTGATCTAAATCAAGCAATAAATCGCACAAACATCACGATCTAATCATCCCATTAGCTCTGATACCATTTGTGGAAAACCATTATCCATAACAACGGGGTTTTTAATTCTTGGATTGTGGCTAGTTGTTTTTTGTCTAGAGAGAGAAACACTTGAGAGAGTTTTTGTAGTGAGAGAAAATGGCGTTTTCTATGAACAGGAAAATAATGACTACTGCCTCTTCCAAAGTTTGAAGAGGCACAATATAGTACTATACAATATAAGGTATTCGTACCCGACTTAAAACCGAAAAACGTACTATTTACTATTAAACTACGAGCTATAATAAACAGTAAAATACACTGGGTGACCGAGTCTTTTTCTAATATCTAACATCAAAGCTTCCCTAGTAGTCTTACTTAACAAATTACCACCCGTTGCGGCATTTAAGGAATCTTGTTCGTTCTCGGTTAGACCATTATAAAAGGTATCAACCTGAGTTAACTCCAAAAATCCGTGGTGAGGGCAAGATCTAAGCATACCCTTAAAACGTTCCCACGCTTCACTAAAAGATTCATCAAATTCTTATGAAAAACAAGAAATTTTATTCTTAAGGTGAGTGGTTTTTGAAGGGGGGAAAAATTGGTTAACGAACTTGGTAACGAGATCATCCCAAGTCAAAATTAAATTCGGAGGTTCTTTCTCGTACCAAGTTTTAGCGGCTCCCTCGAGCGAATAAGGAAACATCATGAGCTTAATCACATCATTAGGCACATTCCTAAATCGTAAGGTCGAAGTGATCCTTTTGAAACTATTAATATGAGCATGAGGATTTTCATTTTCTAAACCATGAAACGGGTTCGCATGAACCAATTGAAGCAAATTAGTTTTGATCTCGAAGTGATCGGCATTGATTTCGGGTAAAACAATAGCCTCTCCGTAACCCTCGGTGGGTGGCACAGGAGATAATTCCTCTATAGGTCGAATCCTCATCGCACTATGATTTTGTCGGAATTGGTTCTTGTAAATTGCAAGGTTCAACAACAACTGGAAGGGTTTGTTGTTGTTGACGACGGTTACGGTTACGAGTCTGCGAGCGAGTGCGCATGCACTTAAAAAAGAGAAAATTAAAAGGAAAAATCTAAAATTAAAAGAAAAATTTTACACTAATTTTTTTTGATTTTTATTTTTATTCACAACAAATTTTAATGGTTTACTCGAAAAGAACTATAAACCAAATAATCACTAACTTCCATCACGAGCATCTTAAAAATTGCTTTTCAAGGTGAGCCGTACTTCGTAGAGACACAAATGGCAAGTGTTAAATCTTTGGTTCGATTTGGGAACTTTTCAAGTTCACCGGAACTTATTTATGATAATACCTCAATTGAAGGTATTATATGTTGGTGTTCGTTTACCAACTTTGTTTATTTAATTTCTTTTTTTAAAAGACAATTTTTTGAATTTTTGATTTTTTATGTGTTTTTTATATGATAGCTATACTAGAAAGAAAAGAAAAATATTTTTTACTTTTTATATTTTATGATTTTTTTGGATTTTTGAAATTTTTTAACAAAAATGAAACTTTCGGGGACGAAAGGATCTTCAAATCTTATCAACAAAAACAAAACGAGAGATTCGTTAACTCAAATCCCCGGCAACGGCGCCAAAAATTTGATACGCTATGTAATATACTAATATATACTTCCTCCGTCCCAAAATTACAGTCCACGTTTCCTTTTTGGGATGTTCCAATTTAATTGTCCACTACCAAAAATAGATAGGAAAGTTTGATCAAGTTTACCATATTACCCTTACTTGAAATTATAATTACAAACTTTACAGAAGGCTTTAATTAATAAGCTAAGGGTAAAACTGTCATTCTGCTAAAAAGTAAGAAAGAGAAAGCTGTAATAAATGCACTTTTCTTAAACTGTGTATTTTTTGTCGGGGGACAATAATTGTGGGACGGAGGGAGTAATATCACAAGAGCAATTAAGAAAATTTCCTAAGGAAAATTCACTCTTTAAAAAATATATATATATAATATAATATACGTATGTTTACCGGAAAGTATGATTTTTCGGGTCATTTTCCCAATGATTTGAGAAATTGAAACCTCGCTTGATATTGGATACTGATTTGAATGGGTTCGAAGATTGATTGGGTTTTCTAAAAAAGCAACAATTAAAATGGGCAATTAATCAATTAAACTAATACGGGAAGCAAATATAACGCGACAAATAAGCAAGCCTACTAAATTTTACTCCTAAAAATGTAAACTAAATTTCTAAACCTAAGATAGGACAAAAGAAAATTTTAGGAAAAAGAAAAACATTTTTTTGATTATTTTTGAATTTATTATGAATTAAAAACTAATTTAATCTAATTAAATCTTAAAAAATAGCAAATTAAGTACTAAAAATTTGAAAAAATGATTTTTAAGCTTAGAAAAGTCTAAAATATTATAAAAGCAAAGAAAACTATTTTTAACTATTTTTATTATTAAAATCCTATTTTTAAAATTTAAAATAAAAGCTCAAAAATGAAATTTAAGATCTAAAAAGTGTAAAAATGATTTTACTGGATGTAAACCTAAAGCTATTTTTTATAAAACTAAAAATTATTTTTTTGTATTTTTCTGAAACTTTTTTCTATTTTTTATTGATTTAATAAGAATTTAACTTTCGAAAATTGATTAAAAATAAAATAAAAGCTAGAAAAATCTGAAAAATTCAGGATAAAACTTAAACACTAACAGGAATACAAGAAAAATAAGAAAAACCAAATTGCTTAACGAATAAGCCCTCAAATGAGCTTATTAAGCTACGGCTTATTTATAAAAAGGAGAAATAAAACGTGTACTAGTATTAAGTTGTGAGAGATATGAATGGATGAGCTATTGAAGCAAACTGGTTAAGGCATATGTGTTGTGTGTGAGAGGTCGTGGGTTCGAGTGTGGGCAACCCCTTTTTGCTATTTTTTTAATTTTTTTTTTACTTTTAAGAAAAACTAAATATTAGGACTTATAGAGGACACTGAAATACACTACTTTAATAAAAGGGACTTAAGCTAAAACTAACTAATAAGCCCTAAAACAGCTTATCAATAAGCTGTTAACAGAAAGTGGAGGTTTGGGCTATGATTTACTAAAACAGCTATAAAAAACTCAAATTAAGCTCAATTCTAAAAAGGAAAAGTGATCTAGATAGCTTATGATTTGCTTAATCTAAAAATGCAAAGAAATCTAATCTAGAAGTACTTTTAAGCTACTGAAATTGATCATGAACTAAGCAAACTCAGAAAATAAGCCATTTAGCACAAAAATCAATTAAGCTAAAATTTTAAAAAGCTATACTAGACTATAAGCTTAAAGAGACTTATTAAACTACTTATTAGCTATCTAATTAAGCCATAAACACTAGTATATTAAGCTAAATTTAGCAAACTAAGAATCTACTTAAGTGACCTACTGTTTTTTGGCTTTTTAAGTTTTTGAGTGACTTTTTGACAGCAAAATTAAACTAGGAAAATAAGCTAGAAACTAAAATTAAAGACTTAATCTGTATTAAGCTATAACTAAAACAAACCCTACTTGAATTCAAGAGCCTACAAACTATGAGTACCTAGCTAAAATCTAAGCTAAAAGTGAAAACAGTACTAACTTCTTGTTAGTACTGGTGCACTTTGCACAAGTGAAAACCAAGTAATGCAGGTTACCTAAGGGTAAACCTACACTTAGACACACTCAAATAGAGTGTACAA